>CANNZV010003046.1:28557-75166 GCA_947561585.1 Caprella mutica
CCTCCAGTTATTGTTTTCGTAGAGATCTATTAGATAATTCTTAAGAGTAAATTTGAAAACATTTAAAGAATTTGCCATCTTCAATTGATCTGGTAATAAATTCCAGGATTTGATTGTACTATATATAAAACTCTGTTGTGACTTCTTTTTCTTGAAAAAAGGAAGGTTAAATTTGTCTTGAAATCTAGTGTTATGGTAATGCACATTTCTGTGCCTAACTAAGCATGAACTGAAATGGCTATCATAATTATTATGCACTAAGCTCTTATACATGTAGATACAAGATTTTAATTCACAAATATTGTCAAATTTTAGAATTTTACATGATTGAAAATACAAATGTGTACCATCTCGATAATGAAGTCTATTTATAGCTCGTATAGCACTCTTTTGTATTGTATATAAAGCATTTAAATGATTTCTGGTCGTAGAGCCGAACAGTTCAATACCATATATGAAGTAGGGGTAAATTAATGAATAATATATTAATTTTAATATTCTATCAGGTAAACAAGATTTTACTTTATGCATTACTCCTATTGTCTTTGATAATTTATGTGAAATATAGTCAATATGATCCTTAAAAGTAAGGTTAGAGTCTAAATATACACCCAAAAATTTAGTAGATGAACAAGATTGAAGGACGTTAGAGCCTATGCTAATTGGCGAAATAGTTACTTGTTTACGATGTGAAAATATTAGATATTTCGACTTATCAACATTTAAACAAATTTTATTAGCAAGGAGCCATTCATTAACTCGCTTCAATTCGTCATTGATAACAGTGTGAACATATGGTAACTGGTTCCGAGAAAAAGGATAACAAATAGTAGTATCATCGGCAAATAACAGAAACTTGAACCTATTACTGGAAACATGCAAATCATTTATAAATATCAAAAATAGTAATGGTCCTAGAACTGATCCCTGAGGTACACCATGAGTTACTAATTTGTAGTCAGACTTCATACCGTTAATTGAAACACACTGGTATCTATTTCTAAGGTAGCTACGAAAAAAGTCTAAGGTGACACCCCTAATTCCATAATTGTACAATTTCCCTAACAAAATCGAGTGGTCTATACAATCGAATGCCTTTTTAAAATCAAGGAACAGTGAGAAAACATAATTATTATTGTCAAGTTCACTGTGAATATAATTAGATAGAAAAACAAAGGCATTCGATGATGAAGCCCCTTTCCTAAAGCCATATTGATTAGTGTACAATGCCTGGGTAGAATCCAGAAAGCTATACAGCCTAGAGTGCACAACCTTTTCAAAAATCTTACTGAAAATGGACAATATTGATATGGGTCTATAATTATTCAAAGCAGTCGCTTCACCACCCTTGTACAAAGGTATAACTTTAGCTATCTTCAATAAATCCGGGAATACACCCTCTGACAATGCTTTATTAATTAGAATACTAATTACCGGGGCGATAATGGGTGCAACTGCCTTGATAACCACAACTGAAACAGAATCTAAGTCGCACTTTTTGTTTTTAAATGAATTAACCAAACTACATATTTCATGAGGAGTGCATGGCCGCCAATAAAGCGAATTTGGACAATTAACATCTGACAAATAATCCTGGAAGCTCCCAATTGATGGTGGTATCGAATCACTCACATTTTTACCAATATTAGCAAAATAGCCATTAAATTCATTAGCAATGTCAAACTCACCACAGTAACTAACACCATTAACAATCAATTCATCAACAGCATTCCTATTATGCGAGAAAGATGGTCTAATTACCTCATTAATTGTCTTCCAAGTCATTTTACAATTTCCAACATATGAGTTAAACTTATCCCTATAATAAGAAGATTTTGAATTTTTAACTAATCTGTTTACAAAGTTCCTCTGTCTTTTGTAAACAGCATCGTGAACTTTACCAATACATTTTAGTTTATAAAGTGTACGTCTTTTTCGAATTTCGATTTTTATTTCATTAGTTATCCATGGCTTAATTATATCTTTGTACGATAAATATTTACTTTTTATAGGACAATTACGATTATAAACATCCATTATTATTTTCACAAGCAACTCCACAGCAAGATTAACATCAGAACAATTATAAACATTAGAGAAATCAGTCAACAATAGCTCATCATGCATCAATTTAAGAGTGTGTGAATTTATTAATCTGAATAATATTTTTTTACAGGATTGTGAGGTAGCACATATGGGAGTGTTTAAAAATAGAAAAACAGGAAAAGGTCAGATACGTCAATAGTTAGGTTTCCAGTCTGTATATTTAATGGATTAGTTATGAAAATGTTGTCAATTAGAGATGAACTATTATTACTGATTCGCGTAGGCTTTGTTATGAGTGGAATTAGTGCATAGGATCTAATAGTATCAAGAAACTGTTTCACATATTGGTTGGTATCATAATTAAATAAATCATAGTTAAAATCCCCGGTTAGAATAACTTCAGAATAATTGCTAATACGTATTCGAGAGAGAATTGAACAAATGTCATCAAGAAACAATTGATGTGGAGCTGAAGGAGGTCTGTAGATAACTCCTAATAAATATTTGAAATTAGGACCAATTACTTCTACAAAAAGAGACTCAAAGCCTTCATTCATAATGTTAAGTTGTGGAAGAGCATTTACTTTATAGATATCACGAACAAAAATAGCTACACCCCCTCCCCTCCTTCCATCTATCCTAAAATTGTGATAGGGCAAGTAACCACTAATATCTATGATATTCACTGTAGAGGATTCAACCAACTTTCACTGAAACATAAGGCATCAAACTTAAAACTAAAATCATCTATCATAAAGAGAACACAGTCGTACTTGGCCCACAAAGACTGGGCATTTAAATGTAAAACTCTAAAACTTTCACCACCATGAGATCCTGCTACATTGTTCAGGTTATCGACATCAAAATATGTTGAACTGTTTTCGTTATCATTTAAATCAGGAAACAACTCATTAAAATGCTGCAGATCGACATCAACATCAATCAACATATCATTATTAGTCATAATAGATATCAAAATAAAGACATATAAATTCATTATAAGCAGCAAAATTATGAAAAATTAATACAAAGGGAGAGTGTTTCCGTTCAAAATATATCACTAACCAAGACAACAGATATGGTCTAGTATATCTGTGTTTGGTCATTGTGATTGCTTGAATGCAAGTCATCCTATATTGACTAGCAATATAAGTGCTTACATATACCATTAGTGAGAAGTAATTGAGATGAAAGCAGTCCATCAGCAAAGGACAGTACATCAGCACAGGACAACACATCAGCAAAGGAAAGAACATCAGCAAGGGATAATACATAATAGCATGGTACAAGCAAGTAAATGCGTATACAAAAATATACACAAGCATGCTCCGATGGTCATTGGACGAAATAAAGAGAACACACGGGTACTGGTCAGCGTATATAATTAAATATACGAGCCAGCAGCCTCTAACAATAAATAACAGAAGATAGTTTCGCCATCCAAGTCAATCCGTTCTTCGTTCGCCCAACAGCTCCAATACAGTTACTGAGAGGTCCACCTCACATATGTTGTCAAGCTTTGCCTTATTCTTCACAAAAATCTTTCGATTAGGGTCAGTTCCGTTAGGGGCCTTCATCCAAGCATATACATTTCCATTGTGGGAACCGACTGCCAAGACTTTTTGTGGGAATCGTCGTTTAGCCTGTCTCAGTGCATATAGTAATTTAGATTTGACTGGAGGAAGGTCCTCATTAACATACAAGTTAACAGGCTTACTGGTACGACATGCCCGCAAGACATCATTTTTAATTTCTTGCCGACGAAATTTAACCAACAGGTTCCTTTTAGATGGTGCTTGCGTGTTTAGTTTCTTTCCGATGCGATACGAGGACACGATGGCATCAGATGTTAGTTCATAATTTAAACTGTTCCTGAACAATTGCTTGATTATCTCAGAGGAGTTTTCATCATTGGATTCTGAAGGTAAAGCATTGCCGGACACAATCACAGAGTCAGCTCTTAAACTTGTCTCCATCTCATCCAGACGTTCAGCTAACTCAGAGTAATTTTTCCTTACAATATTCACTTCACTTTCCAGCTGAGCTATTCGTTCATCCTTCAGCTTCAATTTCTCTTCTAGACTAGTCTCTTCTAGACTAGGAAAATGTTGTAACAATATTGGGGCAATGTTGTAACAATATTGGAGCAAAGTTGTAACAATATTGGGGCAATGTTGTAACAATATTGGAGCAAAGTTGTAACAATATTGGGGCAATGTTGTAACAATATTGTGACAATGATGAAACAATATTATGGCAATGTTGTAATAATATTAGGGCAATGTTGTAACAATATTGGAGCAATGTTGTAACAATATTGGAGCAATGTTGAAACAATATTGGGGCAATGTTGAAACAATATTGGGGCAATGTTGTAACAATATTGGGGCAATGTTGTAACAATATTGGGGCATTGTATACCAATAGTAGGACAATGTTGTAACAATAGTCGGGCAATGTTGTAACAATATTGGGGCAATGTTCAAATATTTTGTGGTAATGTTTTTCGGTTATTCAATTTTCGTATTTTTCGAGTTTAAAATTTTTCTTTTTTTTCATACTTCGGGATTTTCGTTTTTTCCAGTTTTCTTAATTTTTAATTATCCATATTTGGGTTTCCAGATTTCTGTGATTGCAATTATTGTAGTCATGGAATCCTGTCGTACCTAAACGTTTAAACGTGATACTTTTCATGCAGCCAAGCAAGAGACAAATACGCATTCTATATTATTATATTGCATGATACTCCTCTCTGCCCTTTCATATTATTATAATGCTATTTTTTATAGTCTCTATGCAGCAGCTGAACCAGAGAACGATAACAGCTTCCCAAATTATTATGGGATGTAATATTGCCAGGACAATGGCGACGGCGATACAAAAGATACAATTTAATTAGTCCCGAATTATTGTCTGTATCGCATCATATAATTGCAATTACTTATAATTAGACACTATCTGCATACAGTGAAAGATAATTCGGAATAATTTGTTTTGAATGTAGTGTATTGCAGTGCAAGTGCATTGTATATCATTGATTTCAATTCATTTTATTTGTAGATAGTCTTGTTGTAAGCTTATTTTTGCTGACGCTATTATATCTAGACGCGACTTTTTGAATATTTTAATTTTTATCTAGTACAGCTTTCCATAAGAAAATTTATTGAAATGAGTTTAATAAATAGAAGGTTAGCTTGTACGGTAACGTGGCAGTGTTCAAAAATGTGGTGCTAACACAAGTTTATCAGAAATGTCGGCAGGTGAGATTGATTCATGACATAAGATAACACTAACTATCAGAGAACTTTGAGGCCTCGATTTTATTATACCTCACTATTATAAATGATCTTGTAAATGTGAGGAATGAATCGAAGTTAAAATAAAATTATAATTCCTTAAAAACTACATTTTCCATGAGTTAAAATATAAGGAAAAAAAGAATCAACTTATCATATACTGCCAAATTAGCTGATTAAACCATGGACACCAATTTAAATATAAGAAAAATTATAATTATTAAATATTATTTTCTTACCTGTTCGAATATGTATACTCTGAAACAACCTCATTGCCAAAAATATTTTACAGTAAACAAAATTACTGCATTTTATTATCATTTTATGTGTTTAAATTTTTTTCCCATATCCACTACAAGATGATTTAAAGAAACATGAAGTGATGAAAGTTTCGTAGAAGAGGGGACCGTGAAAGTAAGCTCCATACACTAGGTCAAATACTTAGTTATAAAAGGTAACCATGTCGATTCATGGATAGCAAGAATAGTCATTCGTGGATAAGAGATCTACACAGCCAGTCTGCCACACTAAACTAAAACCTGAATGCTGCGATAGAATAAAAACAAGGCCTAACTAGAAGGGGGTTTGAAACTCTAGTCTTTTTATCAGAGCCACTGTTCTCTTACTGTTTGTTTAATGTAGCACAATTATATAATCAAAGTTAAGCTGTAGTCGAATTTTATTGATTTTAATTCATTTGCTACTTTGAACTTTCATCACTGAGAGTTCATTAGAAGATTCTGATGAAAATATGCGTTAAGTTGAGACTTTAGGTCATTTTTCATCCCTACATTTTCTTTTAAATCGAATCATAGAAAATGAAATTTCAAGGGGTTACAATTATATAATAACTTCGATTCATGTCTCGCTCTTATATTACCATTTGCAATAATTGTGTTAGTCGTAGTTTTGGTTATAATAACGGGATTTGCCTTTACTGCGATGTTTGCCCCAATTAGAATATTTTCGATTTGCTGTGTTGATAGTAATCCTTGTTTCTAACAGTTAGTTCCAGGCCCCATTACTAGAGGGCGCAGCTGCAACTTCTGTCTGTGTGCAATCGCAAAAAACAATTCAATTAGGTTTCAGTGTTGCCAACTCAACCGTAACCTAATGACGCGATTCACTATGCATTAGAGAGATATTATTCTATATATATTTTGGAATTAAACATGAATTGAATATGTAGAATAGTGATAGTGTTATAGTGTGATTGATATACGTGCTTATGATGAAATTTGAATAAACATTATAGAGTTAAAAATCAGTTAAACGATTCTATCAATCATAATTATTTAATCAAAAATGGACCTTGAAAATGTATTTAATTTCTATCTATTATCAAAATATTATATTTTACCTTATACATTTAAACAGAAATTATTCGTAAAAATTCGACAATGATAAGATTCCCATTTAGGAAAGCGCTTTTCATTGCTATCAAATATTTTAGAGTTCATAATTTCCAAATTCAAGAACGAATGGGCAATCTCTCGAAATTAGCCGTGAAAAAAGACATAAATCTCTTAACGTTCTCCCAGATTAAATTGCGTCAGTTTTGATCATTCAATAAAGTGAGGAGGAGGAAGGCATTCTTCAGCCATCAAATAAGACTCCATTGACAGTAAACAGACGATAAAAAGTTACATAAATCTCACCCATCGGATCAATTTGAAATCACTTCGCCTCTGTATACGACTGGCCATCTCCACCAAATTGAAATTTCACCTCCCTGAAATTGCACACAGAGAGATGGGGTTCAGGTGGCACGGCATTCAAATCGCTCTTCAGGAATTTAATAATATGTTCTGAGGTGGGAATTCTCAGTACTACCACAAGCCACTAAAAGGAAAAACAAAACATCTAAAGGACTTTGGCACTTCTGTTTCAAATGTCATAATTGATGAATTTAATGTTAAAGATATGTGAAATTAGATTCTGTATAAAGAGGTTTTAATCGTTTCAATGTGGGCTATTATTTGCATTTAATTGGTGATTCAGTTTTCTGGCTTTAATCGAATTCTAGGGTAAGTTCAGAGTAATTGAACGATTCCAAATTTTCGATCAAATAAGGAAAAAGAGAAACTATTCATTTCTACAAGTCGTTATTTTAATTGGTATCCATGATACCTGCATGAATCATGGATACCAATTAAAATGCCGAGTTAAATGTTAAGTTACATATTTTTACATATATGATTGAAAAGGTTGAGTAAACCAATTTAATTTGGTCGGAATATATAGCAGAAACTTTGTTGGAATAAGTCTTTAAATTTATTTCTAAAACATAGTTTGCAGTTTTGTGAAAAAGTCTGTGGAGTTTACAACCAGTATTTGATTTACTTTCGCGACTCTCAATCACTGAATAATAATTGTCCATTCGTTTTATTTTGTTTAATATTTAGATAGGTATTTTTCGGCTTTAATATTTGTTCTTAACAGATAATCATTTCACAATAGTTTACTATGAACATTTTAAAAATGTTAAACATGCATATGATTATAACGCATTTTTGCAAACTACGCAAAATACCTAATAGAAATATAATATTTTTCAGAGTTTACAAGCATTCTGTGATTGCAGTGTCGTGATTAATGTAAAAACATGTATTGTGTGTGATTAATATTAATATATATATACAATATAATATATTGTGACATGATGAGTAACAAAAAATGACATCGAATTGTAAAATAAAAAGGATATTCCTTTCATCAACACCATTATATATATTAAAAAGATTCTGCTTGTTTTGATATTTGTTTAATGATTGAAATCGAAATATAAAAAGTTAGAAGTATCCAATGGAAATATTTATTATATAATAAAGTTAATATATTTACATTATGTCTTCTTTAAATATATATATATATATATATATATTTAGTTATTGTTTGTATTCGATCAATATTTTCGTTTAATTAATTCAATGACCAGCATATTTTTTCTAGTATTTAGTTTGGCGGAAAACTTAAAAAAAATGTAAAATTATTATTTAATGTTACATGAGAATGAATGAATAAGTAATTTCATTAAATATACATAATATGAGAATATTTTATTTCAGAAGATACAAGCAGGATATTTTATTTCAGAAGATACAAGCAGGTTATTTTATTCCAGAAGATACAAGCAGGTTATTTTATTTCAGAAGATACAAGCAAGTTATTTTATTCCAGAAGATACAAGCAGGATATTTTATTTCAGAAGATACAAGGAAGTTATTTTATTCCAGAAGATACAAGCAGGATATTCTATTCCAGAAGATACAAGCAGGATATTTTATTCCAGAAGATACAAGCAGGATATTCTATTCCAGAAGATACAAGCAGGATATTTTATTTAAGATGTAAGGTCCTCATTTTGAGTGACTTTTGTTTTCCTCTGAGAAATCTTAGCGATGCCTTTTCTCAAATTCACTCCCAGTGAATTACATATGTACTGCAAATACATTTAAACATATATATATATATATATATATATATAGTATATATATATATGTAAAAGTTGCTATGGAAGGTATGTGCTAAATTTTTGGGAAATGGCAGTGGAAAATAAGAAAAGAGAATTGGAAAAGTAGGGAAAAAGGAAGGTAGTTGGAAGAGAAGGTAAATCGTCGGAAGTAGGGAATAGAGAAGAAAAATGAATGTATTTTTTTCATACGAGTGAGAATATGGAACTGTCTGACAACTTGAAACTTACCATATAATGTCAATGAAAATATTCAGCATGTCTCACATTCTAGTATTCACTGTAATTAAACAAATGATCTATTTATATTATTATTTATTGCAGGTTAATAATGTCAAATTGAATATTTCAACAATTCAATTTTTAGATTTTGAATTAATCTTGTAACAGTATTTTGTACTTTAATTTGGTACAAATCATTGGGAATAGTTAACAAATGAGTGTCAGTGGTTAAAATGAGTATCCACTGCACTTATTTTAACTGTGAAAAGAAACAATGAAGTTAAATGCAACGAAAGTTTTATTCTTTCAGCAAATTCATTTCCCCGAAACAAAAGAGTGTAACTGAAGCGTATAATTTTCTTATCGTGATTTCGCCTTTTAAAAATCAGCCTTTGTCTTGTTTTATATCCAAAAATTTGTTATAATTTAATAATACTTATTTATCTGCAAAAGAAAACTATCGTATTTTTTCATACTCAAAAATGAAGAAGAAACTAATATTCTGTATTCCCTTATATATATCATTTTTATAAATATTTTTCACACTCAAAAAGTAGAACAAACTATAATTCTGTATTCCTTTATATACATATCCTTTTATTTATAATCATAATAATCATTAACAATATACTTTTCAGAATACACAAAAATAGAACTGATATACAATATTCTTCTCCAGTGGATAATTGTGTAACCAGAGAACGGTTGAGAGTATCAGACAGTCCTGAGCTTAAATAATGTCCCTCTTAACCAATCAACTGAGGCTAATTGTTTATAAAGCCTTTATAGTCGAGATAAGAAACTGAATCCGAAGCACTCGGCCTCATAAACAATTTATGGCCATAAAATTCCCTTGCTTTCACTTTCTGGAACTCTCCCACCGCCAGCCTCAGCTTAGGGTAATTTTCGATCTGAATTTAGGGTAATTCTGAGTTTTATTGAAAGGAGTTATATGTTCTTTGCTCCTGGAATTATTCGGTGTATTGGGCTTAAACTTTTTTGAATTGAGTTATTCATGGGTAGAGCGGGTGATTTTGATGCTGGAGACATTGAAGTTTGAGTTTTTATACATGATATATGCTTTTATTATTAAAGAATGGTACTAAACACTTCATTTGAAGGAATGATTTAATGTTATAATTCCCTCAGGTGTCTAATACTGGTCAAATATTCTCATTAATGTAGTTATTTAATTATATTAGTTTGCTCGGAAATGTTCCAGAATACATATAATTGACAATGAAATATGTTAAATACACTGTATACCTAGTTTAATAACACTCCATAAAATACTTTTAGTTAAAGTACACACTATTATATACCTTGTTTAGGTATATTTTCCTCTATACCCAGCAAATATGTACGCTATTATAGACCCAGCTTAGCTAAGGAACACTTCGTATATACCTAGATTGGGCCCGCGCACTAAATAGCTAGCTAAAGAAGACCACGCCACTTTATACTTAGCTTAAGCATACAAACTATGTACCTATCTAAAGAAGATGCCACTATTTACCTAGCTCATATAAATGCTATTATATTCCTAGCTTTGGCACACACACTATATATCTAGCTAACGAACACGCTACTATATGCCCATGATACTATATACCTAGCTAAAGAACATTCTACTATATACCTAGCTGAAACACACGCCACTATATACTTAACTTAAACTTACGACACTATATATCTAACTAAAAAACACAACACTATATGCCTGAATTATGTACAATTCACTATGTACCTAGCTAATTAAATTACCACTATGTACTTAGTCGAAGAAAACGACACTATTATGCTAGCGTGTATACTGTATAGGCACATGCCACTAGTAACTAGGTTAAGAACACGCCACTCTATACCTAGCTTAGAAAAGAATGTTCTTTATTGTAGAATTAATAACGCTGCACTGTGTTGCTGTATGAGAACACTTAGACCGGCTCAACTCGTCTCATTACGACAAATTGATGCTCAAAAGAGTGTCTAGAGTCTACGATAAGTGGAGGAGTCTCGAAAGAATTTCTCGATGCTAGCCCGCTAAATCATTCTTGTACGACGGCACACATGAATAATCAGCATGAATGATATACGGTATCACTTGCCCTCTCGAGGGTAATGCGATGATGATATTCAGTTTACACAATCACGAATAATAAATTACCACTGAAAAGATATTAGAATAACCTTAATGGAATTTTATGAATCCAAAATAGTAATTCAGGAAGTTTGAAATGATAACAACAATACATGGTTATTAATCATGAATAGTAAGATAGAATTTTTGAAATCTTTATTTCTAAATTTTCAAAATAATATTCAAATTCGTATTGATTAATCTCTTCAGGAATAGATATTGTTTTTTTAATTCGCTGATCGCATGACATAGTGAATAAATATCATACATCGTGATCCGAGTAATCTGAATAAATTGTCCAATTGCAATAATAAAAGAAAACGTTATTGCTCTCTTTTTGAATGAAATTACATCACCACTGACCTATGATGTGATTTTAACATGCGATGTTATACCACTCATTGAATAAACTGAAACCCGTGAAGGTGAAAATGATGTATTTGATATATTGGCAGACAATTTTCAGTTAGAAAAGAAAATCTCTTATGAGTATTAATAAAATATTATTCTACCTAAATAAACAGAGACATATTAATTTTGCAACGACTTTTCTACTTCCATACCTCCCCATTACTACTTCTGTACTTATACCTCCATTTCTTTTAGAACAACTTCTGCATCACTAAATCCTTACTTTTTACTTCCCTACTGCTCTACTTCGCTACCACTACTTCCTTAATTTGCTTATTTTCTACTTCTCTACATCTACATTTCTACTTCCCAATTTCTCATTTCTACTTCTTCACTATTGCTACTTCTTCTCATATACTTCCCTTCTTCCTTTCTTCACTATTGCCATTTCTTCTTTTCTACTTCTCTACTTCATTTCTTCACTATTAGTACTTCTTCTCTTCTGCTTCCTTACCTTATTTCTTCACTTTTGCTTCATTTTCTCATATACTTCCCTTCTTCCTTTCTTCACTATCAGTACTTCTTCTCTCCTACTTCCCTTTTTCACTTTCTCACTATTGCTACTTCTCTTGTTATACTTTTCTATTTCATTTCTTCACTATTGCTATTTCTTCTATACTACTTCCCTACTTCCTTTCTACGCTGTTGCTACTTCTCTTGTTAAACTTCGCTACCTCCCTGCTCTTAATTATCTAATATCATTTCACAGCTTCTCGCACCTATCTTCTGATTTCATTACCTAAAAACTCCACTTCTCTTCTTCAAATTTCGAAAGAATCAAATCAGGTGCCTCTGACGTCATGAAAGTGTAGTGCTGGTAGGCAAACTAGGCTATTAAGTGCCACAAAAGAGCCACGATGTATTGGCTATTTTAGCATCGCTGAATTTATGCACGGTGAGTCTACATACTTTGCTCCAGTGTGTGCAGTTCCTTTATTAGGTTCCACGGTTATGAAATATGCATTAATAACAATCTAGATCTTTGTTGGGGGCTTTATATAATAGATTATTCACGAATAAATAAACTGACCATTATGAATTACCTAATTTTTAACAGTAAAATTAAAAAAAAAATCGCTCATTGACAATTGTGTAAATTATTGATATGAAATATTAAGTGATATTTTATAAATAGAATTATGATATTTTATAAATAGAATTATGATATTTAAAATTAATTAATTAATAGCTAAATATTACTATGTATTTATATTTTATAATCTTTTTATAATATGTACAATTTGTTCGTTAAATAAACAGAGATTGATTGATATTATAAATGTTTCAATTATTGGAAGAACAGTGAATTAAAATGAATAAATATAAGGATGTACTTTTTTAAATCTAAAGAAATTAAAATAATCTGTACAAAAACAATTATTTGTTATAATTTGAATTTTTTTTAATAATAATATTATTTTACAATTTTTAGCTTATTAATGAACATCATAATAATTCTAAAATGGTGCATTCATTTCATATGACTTATTTTCGTATAATAATCACCTACCCATCATTTTTAGATTAATTTTAATCTAATTTATGTGATAACTCAATCTGTTGAGTCTGAGTTCTTTCCTCTTGACAATGCGTACATCACACTTGAATTAATGGGAAATAAAACCGACATCTTCAGACTCACTCAATGGAAGATTTTTATAAATGACTCCCTGTGATAATGTTTGGAGACTTCAGGGAAGTGTAAAGGGAGAGGAATATATCATCAAGGAATTAAAAATCTAATTCAAGATTCAGTTAAGAAATGGGGTATAAAATTGAAAAGTGATATTTGATGTGGGGTATGATTAGATATGTAATGTGACATAGAAATGTAAACTGTTATGGATATATAATAGGATATATATATGAAGTATGATATAGATAGGTAATATGAATAGATATGTTATATGGTATAGATAATTTAGATATGTAAATAACTTATGAATTGGTTGAAGTATATGTATAATGCAGTGGTTCTTTACCTGGGTTCGATTGAACTCGAGGGGTTTGGTGAGTCAGTTTCAGGGGTTCGATGGTTTGGTTCATAATGTTTTTTATTCATATGCGAAGTTCATGTTTTTCTCGTTTTGATAATTGAACATAGTGATTCAGTGTGAGAATTATGAATGACACAGTTTGTTTACTAATTCAGTGTATGTTATAGTTATGAATTACATATGCTTATATTTGGATGGGGAAACACATTTTATTTTTGCAACTACAAGGGTTCGGTGAATGCATATTTGGAGCTTGCGGGGTTCAATACCTCCAAAAAGGTTAAGAACCACTGGTATAATGCTATCAATATACTAATGCAATATTCTTGTGATATTGAGTCTATAATGGTACAATATTGTGGCAATGTTGAAACAAGATTGGATTAATATTGTCCTAATATTGCGGCAATACTGTATTTGTGATACACAGCAGATTAATTTACAGTGCTAGGTAATTTGTTTCTCAAAATAAAAAAACAAACATTTAAATTCACTATACATCATTTATATATTTAATGAGCAATTAAGTTTCCATTTAGATGTTCCTGATCTAGTTTTATTCCTAGATATTCTCTCGGAATCTCCCCATGTTTGAATTATTCATTATAATTATTAACACACAAACGCACGCACACACAAACTCTCTCTTTATATATATATCTATATATACATGTTTAATTATTATTGCGTCGTGGTGTTTAAAGTCGAGCTCCCTTTAATGGTATCAATGAAGTGGAATTGTTTCACCACCGACACAGATCTCTTCTCTATGTCATCAAAATGCAATTTATTGTAAGATTTATCTAGTAAATAGATATTGAGTGCATGGCATTATATTATTTCAGTTCATCATCATTTGTTTTCTACAAGCTTGCACGACAAAGATAACTGAAATGGAATTGTATCGAATATATCAAAAGCTGCAAATAATATGCGTATCACAGATACAGTAACAGCTGAAGGTATAATCTATACATTATATGTATCTCAGATACAGTAACTACTAGATGTTCAATCTATACATTATGCGTATCACAGATACAGTAACTACTAGAGGTTCAAGTTATATATTATGCATATCATAGACACATAAACTAGAAGAGTTTTACTATACATTATGCGTATCATAGATACAGTAACTACTAGAGGTCCAATATATACATTACGCATATCATAGATACAGTAACTACTAGGGGTCCAATCTATACATTACGCATATCACAGACACATTGTAAACTGGAAGAGTTTCATCTATACATTATGCGTATCATAGATACAGTAACTACTAGAGGTCCAATATATACATTACGCATATCATAGATACAGTAACTACTAGGGGTCCAATCTATACATTACGCATATCACAGACACATTGTAAACTGGAAGAGTTTTATCTATACATTATGCGTATCATAGATACAGTAACTACTAGAGGTCCAATCTATACATTACGCATATCATAGATACAGTAACTACTAGGGGTCCAATCTATACATTACGCATATCACAGACACATTGTAAACTGGAAGAGTTTTATCTATACATTATGCGTATCATAGATACAGTAACTACTAGAGGTCCAATCTATACATTACGCATATCATAGATACAGTAACTACTAGGGGTCCAATCTATACATTACGCATATCACAGACACATTGTAAACTGGAAGAGTTTTATCTATACATTATGCGTATCATAGATACAGTAACTACTAGAGGTCCAATATATACATTACGCATATCATAGATACAGTAACTACTAGAGGTCCAATATATACATTACGCATATCATAGATACAGTAACTACTAGGGGTCCAATCTATACATTACGCATATCACAGACACATTGTAAACTGGAAGAGTTTTATCTATACATTATGCGTATCATAGATACAGTAACTACTAGAGGTCCAATATATACATTACGCATATCATAGATACAGTAACTACTAGAGGTCCAATATATACATTACGCATATCACAGACACATTGTAAACTGGAAGAGTTTTATCTATACATTATGCGTATCATAGATACAGTAACTACTAGAGGTCCAATATATACATTACGCATATCATAGATACAGTAACTACTAGAGGTCCAATCTATACATTACGCATATCACAGACACATTGTAAACTGGAAGAGTTTTATCTATACATTATGAGTATCATAGATACAGTAACTACTAGAGGTCCAATATATACATTACGCATATCATAGATACAGTAACTACTAGAGGTCCAATCTATACATTACGCATATCACAGACACATTGTAAACTGGAAGAGTTTTATCTATACATTATGCGTATCATAGATACAGTAACTACTAGAGGTCCAATATATACATTACGCATATCATAGATACAGTAACTACTAGGGGTCCAATCTATACATTACGCATATCACAGACACATTGTAAACTGGAAGAGTTTTATCTATACATTATGCGTATCATAGATACAGTAACTACTAGAGGTCCAATATATACATTACGCATATCATAGATACAGTAACTACTAGAGGTCCAATATATACATTACGCATATCATAGATACAGTAACTACTAGGGGTCCAATCTATACATTACGCATATCACAGACACATTGTAAACTGGAAGAGTTTTATCTATACATTATGCGTATCATAGATACAGTAACTACTAGAGGTCCAATATATACATTACGCATATCACAGACACATTGTAAACTGGAAGAGTTTTATCTATACATTATGCGTATCATAGATACAGTAACTACTAGAGGTCCAATCTATACATTACGCATATCATAGATACAGTAACTACTAGAGGTCCAATATATACATTACGCATATCACAGACACATTGTAAACTGGAAGAGTTTTATCTATACATTATGCGTATCATAGATACAGTAACTACTAGAGGTCCAATATATACATTACGCATATCATAGATACAGTAACTACTAGAGGTCCAATCTATACATTACGCATATCATAGATACAGTAACTACTAGGGGTCCAATCTATACATTACGCATATCACAGACACATTGTAAACTGGAAGAGTTTTATCTATACATTATGCGTATCATAGATACAGTAACTACTAGAGGTCCAATCTATACATTACGCATATCATAGATACAGTAACTACTAGGGGTCCAATCTATACATTACGCATATCACAGACACATTGTAAACTGGAAGAGTTTTATCTATACATTATGCGTATCATAGATACAGTAACTACTAGAGGTCCAATATATACATTACGCATATCATAGATACAGTAACTACTAGGGGTCCAATCTATACATTACGCATATCACAGACACATTGTAAACTGGAAGAGTTTTATCTATACATTATGCGTATCATAGATACAGTAACTACTAGAGGTCCAATCTATACATTACGCATATCATAGATACAGTAACTACTAGGGGTCCAATCTATACATTACGCATATCACAGACACATTGTAAACTGGAAGAGTTTTATCTATACATTATGCGTATCATAGATACAGTAACTACTAGAGGTCCAATCTATACATTACGCATATCATAGATACAGTAACTACTAGGGGTCCAATCTATACATTACGCATATCACAGACACATTGTAAACTGGAAGAGTTTTATCTATACATTATGCGTATCATAGATACAGTAACTACTAGAGGTCCAATATATACATTACGCATATCATAGATACAGTAACTACTAGAGGTCCAATATATACATTACGCATATCATAGATACAGTAACTACTAGGGGTCCAATCTATACATTACGCATATCACAGACACATTGTAAACTGGAAGAGTTTTATCTATACATTATGCGTATCATAGATACAGTAACTACTAGAGGTCCAATATATACATTACGCATATCATAGATACAGTAACTACTAGAGGTCCAATATATACATTACGCATATCACAGACACATTGTAAACTGGAAGAGTTTTATCTATACATTATGCGTATCATAGATACAGTAACTACTAGAGGTCCAATATATACATTACGCATATCATAGATACAGTAACTACTAGAGGTCCAATCTATACATTACGCATATCACAGACACATTGTAAACTGGAAGAGTTTTATCTATACATTATGCGTATCATAGATACAGTAACTACTAGAGGTCCAATATATACATTACGCATATCATAGATACAGTAACTACTAGAGGTCCAATATATACATTACGCATATCACAGACACATTGTAAACTGGAAGAGTTTTATCTATACATTATGCGTATCACATATACAGTAACTACAATTGGTTAAATCTACACACTACGTATGCCTATCACAGATACACTAACTATTAAAGGTTCAATTTATACACAATACGTACCACAGATACACTAACTGGTGAAGATTTAATCTATTTTGTGCGTATCACAGATACAGTAACTAAGGAAGGTTTAGCCCAAACTGCACACAGTCTCCACTAATTATCTTCAAGCAGATCTCTGACGCATGACTCTTCAAAGCAATCTCTTCTATTAATATCTTCGATTCAATTAAGAACAAAGGTTAATAATTACGTAAGGTTATCTAGTTATCAATAACAGGCTAACTTTGGGATGGATAATTATTATAAACATCAACAGTATCTTATTTGAAATAACAATCGAAGAAAAAAAATTATGAAATAAATCTTCATGAATAAAAATGTAACTCATTATATTTTTCTAATTGAAAATTAGTATTCTTGTAAATAGATATCAAAATTATTCATAAATTATCATTAATAAGATAATATCACATTTATATTAATTGTATAATATAACACTTCATTAACAACCATACTATATTACCGAACTTACTTCTTTACTGGTCATATTTCATTACCGATAATACTTTATTGCTGATCATACCATTTATCACCGATCTCACTTAATTACCGATCATATTTTATTAGTGTACTTTCCCGTTAAAAATAGCACGTTTTCAATTAAAATTGAATATTGATTCAAATATTTGAAATTCGTCATAGTAATTCGGATAATTTTGAGTTTTCTTATTTTTTCTGGCATACTTCAAGCCTTATATCTTTTTTTTTTACTTAACCATTTCCACTTTTTCTCAAATATATTTTTTTAAACTTTCCGTTTTATTTATATAGATGCGTACTTTATTACCGATCACACTTCTCTCAAACTCTCTCACTTTTAATGTCTCTAGAGTGTATAACATAGTCTATCTATCCTTTTGATGTTATTGCTCTTCTAACTGAAATGCAGTTGCACTAATAACTCCTTCTGGACCATTCGAATGACACAAAAGGACCTATGCAGTGGTGGTTGTTTTGCCTGCATTCTCTGCTTGCATTGCATTCATTGCAGTGATATCTTTGCAATGTAGCCACTATTTGTACTTTAAAGCACATCTCACAATCAGAAAATAAAATTATTAAACGAAGGCACGTGGTGGAAATCAGAAAAATCTACGGAGTATGCAGCCATTATTTGATTAACTTTTCCTAAAAAGTTCAAATGCCTATTTTTGTGGTGTAAATTAGATTTTTATTGTAATGAAGGAAAATAATGAAACTAATCTTTCAAAAGAACATTTATCATAATTAAATCATAAAACACTAATAACTATTATATGTCTATATTTATTAAAATGATCAGCAGATGAACTATAATTTACTGTTGTAGTATTATTTTATATTTATTTAAATTGTTAATAATCCAATTAAGAAACGCTAAGTAATTCTTTGATTTACTTTGTATCTATGATTTCTATACATGTATCAAGTAGGGTATTATTCATACAGGTATCACGGATACCAAATTAATGTGACGAGTTCATATCTCGAATTTGATTTTTTCTTACATGATCGAAAATCTGTAACTGTTCAGTAACATATACCTTACCCTATCACATTAACCAAGCGATAAAAAAATATATAAGTAGTAATGTTGATGTATTTTTACTATTGTTATAAAGAGTAACAACTGTAAACATTTCTCTAATAATAGAGAAGATATGAATATGTATATATTTATACATTTCCTGTCCCATTTTCAATTTTTAAATAGGAAAAAAAAATGAAAGATGTAGCCATGATACTCATGGGAATATATTGATATGAAATGTTATTTTTATGTTTCTATTTCTATTTTATTCTATTTTTATATTCAATCTATAAAAATGTCAGTCCAAGCGGAAAAATAAAATAGCTTCAAAATGAAATACTGCAGAGTCATAATGACAGTCATTAATCAGTATGTGATATTACAAACAATGTATGTAAATTGTTAAGTAACCCAAATAGGAATATTTTCGTAAACCCTTTATTTTTGACGTTGACGTACACTAGTGTGCATATAACTCTTCTAAATGTTTTCGACTTGTTAATTTTTTTCGCTGAAGAATTACAGAGGCAATTACCACCTCTCGATTGTGTTGGTTATTAGATGCGTGGTGTTTAGATGAACTGACGATGTGACGAGAGTGGTCAATGCGTTCATTTGATATGAATCTAATTAGCTAATGCAGGGTATGAAAGCATTCATACTTTGAGGGGAAATTATTATTGTGTGTATATTGGAATGGATTAAAAAAATACTACTTTAAGGTTGAAAATTTAATTCACTGATATAATGTTTTACACTGTTTATGAAAGAATTATTAATTTGTTCGATATCTATTATAGTGTGACAAAGTATATTGAAAGGATTTGAAAAAATACTATTTTGTTTAAAAATTGTATACACTAATATTATTAATGATATTAATGTGATAGTAACATAGCTTGAGGGGAAATTATTATGTTCGGACAATACATATATTTAAAAGATTAAAAAGATACTGCTTAGTGTGAAAATTATATCCACTGATATAACTTTAGTAGGGTGATTATAATCGATGATAAAGAGTCATCTACCTACAAAAATCCAGTCCTACATTATTATGACATATAAACATATCTAGTTTATCGCTTTTGTCTGACATTTTCGATTAAAAACAGATCGTAATGTCTGATAAACTGATATGTCACGTTAAAATATGATCAATATTTACCGTAATAAATTATTTCAATATTTTTTTCCGCTAATAGATTAATTTGATCTCACAAATAACGAGAATTGACTTTTATGAAAAATCAATATTTCAAATACTACTCACGGATTTAAAGAAAATTGTAGGACGTGGGTATTTAAAAATTTTGTGGCATATTTTTCCAAATTAATTAACAATGTTAGTAAGTTAACAAAAAAAAAATCATTCGTGAGACTCCCATATTCGAAATTCTTTTTTTAAGGAAAATCTTTTCAAGCTTAATCAATTTCAATGTATATATTTTTCTCTTCGGCAGTATCTTAGATACGCTCCATCGTTGTATAATGAACGTAAGATGATGAATGGAAGATAATACGCTATCCATAAGTCATTTTAATCACATGATGAATCACTCTTACATCTCCCATCAAATTAATTTCCCTTCATTGAGCAGAAGTAAAGGGATGCTAAATAACCCTAGCAACATACGGGGTAATATTTCATGTGATTAAAAAGGAGAAGCTATGCTTGCTCCAAAATATTTCCGATCTGGAGGCTAATGGTGCGTACAGGAAAATAGAGAAATGTGATTAATGGTCTTCGTTTGATAGACTGGCGCTTATACTCTAGAAGAGAAATTCTCCTCTTGAATTGTAATGCGATATTCTTGAACTGCTGAACTGGAGAAAAAGTTTGGTAATCTTTTCTCACCATTCTTTAATTTTCCTGGTGATAATTTTGTGTTTACTTATTTTTCAAGATCCCAAACAATAGATAATTATTAATGATAGTATTTAGAGTTTCTAATAATACTTTAAGGGTTACATAAATATTGTTATTGGTAGCAGTTTTGTAATGAATATTTTTCGTATATATATTTATAATTTATGGTTATATTTCATAGAGGTTCCATCATTCGAAATACTGTATTATTTTAATATGTTCGAACCTTTGACAATATTGTAAAGCATTATATTTTATATAACTAAATTTAGTAGAGCTTCCTTTAACATTATATAAATCGTATATAACGTTCATTATTGACTAAAATAGTCAATGTAATCAGTATTTTTAAATGCTTTACGATATCCAATTATATTTGCAAAAAGTTTAAATCAAAGAATTTACCGAATTTAAATCAAAGAATTTACCGAATTTAAATCACAGAATTGCTATTTGGTTAATGGTCTAACATACGTAACTAATAAAAACATCAACTCGGATCACTTTCTAATACTTTTATTCCATAGTGGCTTTCCGCTGATAAAATATGTGCAGTTAAAAATAATCGCACCGTGGAATCGTAGGCATACGAGCTTGCAATGTCTATTTTAAACTGAGAAGTTACCATCCATTCAGTTGAAAAATAGTGATCAAATAAAATGTTTGTTCAGGTTATGATAGCGCGTATTTATAGTTACTTCATATAGTGTAAGCTGAGAGTTCCATATTTTTTATCATATGAGAAAATGCTCTATGATAAATATAATTTAACGTTTATTTCAATTGGTATTAAAGATGAATAGCAATTAAAATCTACATTAAATGAATATCGGGTATTTTTTTTTTTTTTGAAATTGTCGAACCATTCGATAAATCTGCTTCTACCCTATTTCATTTCAATACTGTACTATATTTGCCTTTATAAAGTATAATTTATGTAATATATAAATATCAAAATATAAATTACTAGCAGTAGCTTACAAACAAAATCTAAGAACTAATTTGTAAATTAGTTTTCCTCTAACAGAACTCTCTAAATTCCTCTAGATTCTTCATCTCACACACAGGCAAAATGTTGCCAAGTGACAAAAAGTGAAGATGTAGAATATGAAGACAGAAGGCTGTGGGATACAAATTGATTGCAAGCCTCCGAATGCATACAAAATAGAGTCTTGCCTCTATGCAAACATGACGGATTTGGGCCTCTATTTAGAGAGAGATTGTATAGTCTGCAAGATATGCTAAATGTCTTTGCGGTGCTATCTTGGCATTT
The DNA here is from genome assembly GCA_947561585.1 of Caprella mutica. Taxonomy (NCBI): domain Eukaryota; kingdom Metazoa; phylum Arthropoda; class Malacostraca; order Amphipoda; family Caprellidae; genus Caprella; species Caprella mutica. Next base: position 51,162 of record CANNZV010003046.1, read on the forward strand.
CTTATTATCTACAGTATGATTGTACTTTGATTATTTATCTATATAGTTTGATTGTTCTGTGATTATCTACAGTGTGATTGTACTTTGATTTTCTACAGTATGATTGAACTTTGATTATCTACAGTATGATTAAACTTTGATTATTTACATCATGATTGTACTTTGATTTTCTACAGTATGATTCTTGAGTATGATTGAACATTATTTAAAACAAAAAATAACCATAATACTCACGACAAGGCAATAGGACTCTCAGATAGGTCAATATGACTCTAAGTTCGAGTCAATCATAAAAAAAGACTACATTATCGGAGTTCTGCCTGCCTTGACTCAAACAATGAGCAAAGCTGACTCGTAATTTTCTTTCAGTGTGTGATTCTACATTTAAAGATAATATCTATATTAAGATTGTATCTTAAGAGATACTATTTACAGTATGACTGCACAATGAAATATATAATCTACCATATGATTCAGCTATGATTTAAATTCGTGTACTTTCAGAGAAGAGAGTCTCCAAATCATGCTAATCTTTTAATATTTATAATGTTAATAATGCAAATTGTAATAAATTTTCAAATTAGTGTCCAAACTTTGTTTCATATTATAGTTGGTTCACACATACCTTATTGTAATTATTTCACCTACCTTATTCTAAATAATGACATTTCACAAATTACCCCTAAACTCTTTTTCTTCCATTTTTCTCATTTGAACATATTTTTCATACATTTACAACTTGGGAAAGTGTTATCGTTCGGTAATTCCTGGTCATTTGATATCTGGTCATTCGATACCTGATCGTTTGATACCTGGTCATTTGATACCTGGTCATTTGATTTCTAGTTCTTAAATATTTAGTTATTTGACTTCCGGTTATTTGATTCTGATCATTTAATTCCTGGTCATATAATTCCTAGTCATATAATTCCTGGTCAAATAATTCCTGGTCACATAATTCTTGGTCATTTGATTCGTGGTCATTTGATATCTAGTTATTTGATTCCTGGTTATTCGATTCCTGGTCATTTTATTCCTGATCATTTAATTCCTGATCATTAAATTCCTGGTCATTTTGACTCTTGGTCATTTGATTCCTGGTTATTTGATTCCTGGTTATTTGATTCCTGGTCATTTAATTCCTGCCCCATTTTACCAATGTTACCACGATAGACACTACTAACTGAGTTAGTTTTAACAATCTGCAATATCGAATTAATAAATATGAACTACAAAGCTTTTCAATTTTAAGTCTAAAATTATATAATTAGACAGTAAAAACTTGCAAACTCTTTTCCTCTGTTTTCGATCGTCATAATAATCGATGTTAGAAAGTGCATCCAAATACGACCATTAATTATTCGAGGAAATTAAAATCGTGATTAATAATAAACAAATAAACTTTTAGTACCAAGCCGCGTGTCTTTTTTTCCGAGACTCTTCACAAAAAATACATACAATTCTGTCCGTAATAAGAACTATGAAATTGAATACACTTATTATTTATATTTATCTCTTACATCCGTTAATCTCCTGATATTTATGTTCTCCATCTTGATTGAACATCATGCGTACATTTTACAAAATACAGTTTCTCATGGCCGAATATTTCCATTGAAGTCTCTACAAATCTGATCAACTGGAACAGTGAAGATAAAATTTAATTTCCGTAGCTGGGGAGTTGAAATAATCTCACGACACGTTCACAGAGACACTGTAATGCTACACCCAAAACTTCAGGTCATAAAAATCGCTTTAAAACGTTACCCAACTTTATAACGAGGCAATCACAGAATAAATTACCAATCTGGAACTGAATTCCCGTATAATTAGGCTTCGTCAACATTTTCCGGATTGCGGAATGAACACCTGATTAGTTATTTAATATCATGATTATATTGCGATTTGGGCATAATTATTAGAGCGGTCGAGAGATTTATCATTTATTCGACAAAAGGGAGTAATTAGAGAGCAACTATTTGGAGTTAACTGCAACATGAATCTTCACTTTTCTGTTCGAATTAGATTCGTATTTCCGATAGAATCTCTCCGATATCGGAATAATTCATACAATCCGTCGATTCACAACCAAAAGCAGCAGCAGCGTAACTGGAATTATTTCCAGGAATTCATTATCTGCGACTTCATTAAGACTGGAAACCGAGATAAGAATTCCCAATGAGAATGTCTATGGCTTCCTGAGGAGCAAATTTGGAACTGGTGCAATGAGGAGTACGTATCTATGATACAATGTCGTGAAGCGTTGTGAAATGAAACGTACGTTGCAATGATACAATGACATGAAGAGTAGTGAAAGGAAGATTACGTAGCCTGATATAATGGCGTGAAGCGTAAATGAAGAGTACGTAGCCTTGATACAATGACGTGAAGAGTTGTGAAATGAAGAGTACGTAGCCCTGATACAATGGCGTGAAGCGTAAATGAAGAGTACGTAGCCTTGATACAATGGCGTGAAGATTTGTGAAATGAAGAGTACGTAGCCTTGATACAATGGCGAGAAGCGTAAATGAAGAGTACGTAGCCTTGATACAATGGCGTAAAGAGTTGTAAAATGAAGAGTACGCATCCCTGATACAATGGCGTGAAGCGATGTGAAATGAAGAGTACATATCTTGGATACAATGGCGTGAAGCGATGTGAAATGGAGCATGAAGATTGCATATTCAGCTGAAATGAGCTCTGAAGCCTTGGAGTTGTAAGCAACCAATTCTTACTTTATGAAAACAGTGTATTGCGTCAACTTATTGCTGCTATGTAGGAGGCGGCTAAAATTAAATTATTAGATATAAAGTAGATGTGTAGAATTATATAATTCTATTCGTAAGAGTAGTGTAGAATTATATAATTCTATTTGTGAGTGTCATGTAGATTGTATAATTATGTAATTACATAATACATATGTACAACTAGTGTCAAATAATTGAATTCGATACGTAACAGTCATATATAAATTTATAATTCCATATGTACTATTTCTGTAGAATTATATAATAACTCTCTCGAAAATATTGAAATTCCGTTGAGTTTAAATCATTTCAATCAGAATTATATAACAGTAAATATTCATTTTTCAAATTCACCGTTTGGTCATTACAATGTTCGTTACAGTTTCTTCACATTTATAGTTATTGAATAAATTATAATATGAACATTAAATGGGTTTGATCGAAAGAGTATTTATTATGAAGAAATTTCGATACGAGGTTCATAAACATTTCAGTTTAGTGATTATTCAGAAAAATACGATACGGTTACTAGAAACGAGTTTGAACTATTAATTTGGTTTATCTAACATTGATACATTATGAATTGTTATATAATGTAGAATTTTTTTGATAAAACAGTTGAAAATGTGCAAATCTACATTCGAAACAAGGGTCTTCTCATTTTGCTGATTTATCAAATCACATTTTTCAAAATTCCTTTCGTTTTCAAATCTTACCAATTTGACGTCGTGTGCTCGGACCAATTTTTAAAATATCTGCTAACATAACTATTAGGAAAGATTAATTTTGGAGATTAGTAAAGTGTGAAAAATGATTATGGATATACTTTTCTTTCATTGTACATACCTGCATATGTCTACGATGCAATGGACCAATTTATTCTAATATGGGATAGATTTTAATATGTTATCCATTTAGGCATATACATTAATCAATGATGTATTTCAATAAAGTTATCATTATCAATTCATGGTGTACAATAGAAATAGAGCATAGCTCTGATTGAAAAGCGAAAGGCAAAGTAAAGGGGGCGATTACGATCCCAGGGGTAATATCGGAAAACAATTTCAGTTTTGATTCGAGTCTCGTGAATCACCGGCAAACAAAGTGCAGATTAGAACTGCAGGCGGGAGAGGCTTTAAAAAATGAAAACCTGAGTTATCTGATATCATAGAAATGTGTCAGAAATTTATTAGATATTCTCTTTTTCATTCGTGAAAGAATGTGAATAAAACAAATTGCTATAAAATGAACTTTAAAGTTAAATACTAGGTGATATATGAATAAATGAGGTATCTTGATAAATTTAAAAGGTTCAATTGAAATAATTATGTATCATAGATATGTATCATAGATATTCATAGATATTAAATATCAATATTTACCAATAATGTTAATATCAAGATTTTTCTTCTTGCAATCTATCCTAATAATATCCGTCGTGTGTTCTTCTTATTATGAAAAATGTTACCGCATGGGAATAAACTGATATGATATTATAATAATTTAATCCAATTTTTATATATATTTTACAGCAGAGCTTTTCTATTATGGACACATGACCAGTCCCTAAATTTTTTATTCTGTAAATAATGTGGCAAGCGAAATAGTCAAGGAATAATAGTTTAGTGAAGTTAAATGATTACAGGGTGGGACATAAATATAGCAACAAATGGTAAACTTCAAATTCTTATATTAACAAGTATTTTAATTATCTCATATGGTTTACAGGTTCCATTACATCCTAATTTTCATCATGTTACCATTTGGCTAATTTCAATAAATAATGAATTTACAGTAAGAAAGGGAGAATATTGTAGAAATAAACTGCGCAGAAACATCCATAACTTAAACACCTAGGAGCCTTTTTGTGGCTAAGTCCACTTCTCAACTTAATCGTCTTAGCCATCACAAACTCTGTATCTATCACCAAGACTAAGCAACAGTTCATACGGCAAACATCACACAAGCGTGGTGAAGTGATCATTTACCACGTTTATTACCCAAAGAAAATTAGCCTCCTTGTTCACCGGACTTGATTCTGATGGACTTTTCGGTTTGGTCTATTCTCGGGATTGGGTCTTGTTCGAAAGTCCATCATTCTGTTGATTAATCACTCGATCTTGGAATAAAATTCACCAAGAAATGATGCGTGTCACAGCAGTTTTGATATTCGACACTGATTTGAGAATACAGTTGTAGAAATGGAGGATAATATTTAATAAATGTTTATTTTTTCATTATCTTGTTATTTAAGTATGTAATGAATACATATACAGTGGTATGTTAATGAATATGTTATTTTTGATTCAACAGTAACAACATATCTGTGTTGCAATATTTATGCTCTACTATTATTAAACAATATAATTTATTTTATGTGATATAAGGAAAAGGTGTGCCCTTTTTTTATGAAATAATTTAATTAAATCTAAAATAGAGGCAATAAGTAAAATTGTAGAAAACATGCAACTTAAATTGATTAATTCTCTTTTAATATTCAAGTTCCTGAGAAATTATTTGGTACATCATCTATGTTGCATTTTCCCACATTGTACTATGAAATTGTTTAGCATTTTGATTACATAATAGTACACATATTTACCACTGTGTAAATGACTGAAATTGGTACAAATGTAAACCATATGCTAGGCCCGAATTAAATTGTGACAACAAATACACCAATATTTCTCTCATACCACAGACGTTATCAATAGGTAGGTACACATTGAGCTTTAAAATTCAATATATATTGTATACCATAATCCATTTATTCTTCTCTATCAATAAAATACCACAGTTTATGTAAAAGAATAAATTATTTCTAAATGGAATTCAAACATTTGCTGGCTATAATATAATAGTCAATAATCAATAAATAAATAAATCTAACAACACGAAACATGTGTTGATTGTTCAGTTATTTTTAACTGGAAAATACACTAGTATTTTATAATAATCACAAGTTCGAAATAAATAATCAATCATGGATTTTATAAAAGATACTGTAGATCAAGCACTGAATATTGAATTAAAATACAGACGATGCAGCAAATATTTACTACCATTATTTATATAACTCGATAACAATACACGTATATTCGCACAATATTTATTTTAAAAGTTTCACTGGCTGATTAGTTGGAGCATATAACAAATGAAATGGAAATATTAATTAAAACTTCTTTCTTTGATTTACTTTTTGATAAGTTAGCGGCAAAGTTTTGCAGATTATGAATGTGGATAAGTTACTTTCAATGTAGTGATTAGAAAAATTCAATTAGATTATTTTTATTTATAATTAAATTCACTTCACATGCCTTTATTAAATATAGTTAAGTCCTGAAATGAAATGAAAAAAAAGGAATGTTTTTCTTTGATATTTTCTAACTAAAACTTATCCTATACGTGCAGATAAAACGCCACGTTTCTACCACCCAGTTTTCGCCACTTCAAATTATCACTGTTAAATGAATGAACAATAATTTCCGTCTATACTAGCGTTTCTACCGCCTTCCATTCATTTAACAGTGATAAATTGGAAAGGCGTAAACTGGGCGGTGAAAACACGGCGTTTTATCTTCCTAATTGTATATAATGAGCTTATATTTAAATAACAATATAAATAGGTGGGCTAATGTAGTAATAAGCTTAAAAGCACACTGTATGCCTGACTAACTGTCCTGTTCTCTCATCCATAAGATATGCAAGGGTGAACAATATTCCCCCCATAGAACAATCAATTTGGATTCTCACGTTGATGACTTCCAGATGACAAAATATGAAGAGAAAGATAGGAAGAGATTGAGATAATATGCGGCACTAGAGGTGGTGGACTAGTACAATGATGTACAGGACAATCCAGTACTGTAAGTGCTGGACTAGTACAATGATGTACAGGACAATCCAGTACTGTAAGTGCTGGACTAGTACAATGATGTACAGGACAATCCAGTACTGTAAGTGTTGGACTAGTACAATGATGTACAGGACAATCCAGTACTGTAAGTGTTGGACTAGTACAATGATGTACAGGACAATCCAGTACTGTAAGTGTTGGACTAGTGCAATGATGTACAGGACAATCCAGTACTGTAAGTGTTGGACTAGTACAATGATGTACAGGACAATCCAGTACTGTAAGTGTTGGACTAGTGCAATGATGTACAGGACAATCCAGTACTGTAAGTGTTGGACTAGTACAATGATGTACAGGACAATCCAGTACTGTAAGTGTTGGACTAGTACAATGATGTACAGGACAATCCAGTACTGTAAGTGTTGGACTAGTACAATGATGTACAGGACAATCCAGTACTGTAAGAGCTGGACTAGTACAATGATGTACAGGACAATCCAGTACTGTAAGTGTTGGACTAGTACAATGATGTACAGGACAATCCAGTACTGTAAGTGTTGGACTAGTACAATGATGTACAGGACAATCCAGTACTGTAAGAGCTGGACTAGTACAATGATGTACAGGACAATCCAGTACTGTAAGTGTTGGACTAGTACAATGATGTACAGGACAATCCAGTACTGTAAGAGCTGGACTAGTACAATGATGTACAGGACAATCCAGTACTGTAAGAGCTGGACTAGTACAATGATGTCCTAAACAATTCAATACATGTATGTACTGGATTAGTACAATGATTTACAAGACAATCAAGTACAATAAGTGATGGACTAATATAGTGATGTTTTACAATCCAGTACTCTAAGTACTGGATTAGTAGAATGATGTCCAAAACAATTCACTACTGTAAGTGCTGGATTAGTACAATAACATTTCAAGCTTAGAACCAGTAACATCGTCTGAACTCTTCATTCTCTTTATACCTAAATAAGAATACATTTCTTGAACACCCTCCTGCTGACTTCTCCTACGGTACCAGTTATTGGAAATGTATCTATTCTATCACATCGTATCAGAGCTATCATCATTGTCCCTCGTATCATCGATAGTGATAGCTTTTCAATACGCTTTCCAGCTGCAGCTTAGTAATGGTATTGGCAGCAAAATTAGTCGCGAGGGAGTTACAGTCATGCTTTATCACTGCCATCCTATATCAAATAATAAATCAAAGTATTAAGGGCCTCATTTGAGGATTTGGGGATATTTTCGAGAGCTACCATATTGTATATGTATACACAATAATTATTATTAATACTCTATCAGTGAATAATATATTTTGATACCAGTTTTACTCTAATATTTTTATTAGGATGAATATTGATATTTGTGATCCTTTGATTATATATGTATTACTAACTATAATCATACGAATAGGTAGTAATACGAAAAATTGTATTCTGTATAAGAATTTATCACATTTTCAACATACAGCAAAAGTGTTATATTGTATTACAACTTATTCAAAAATGATATTTCAAATGAATTTTTAATGAGAAAAATTTATTAATCACCACAATATTTAAAACCCCATGCTTAAATTTCTACTACCTATTCATCAATTCTAAAAGCCCAAACTAGCAATAACTTACGGAATTACTTTCACTTATAAATCTGAAACCGAAAGAGTTATGGAAAAAGATATATAACCCAGTCACCAGCCGGTAAATCTTATGACAAAGCCGTATCTACGGATTTTCTGTCCATAGTTGCAATATATGAGCCGCCCTTTTCTATAACGTACATAAATTCCTTCCTGATTGATTTCATCGGCGATAAATTGAATTAGTAAAGTAACAAATGGATTTAGTCCTTCCACCATGCCACGGTTTAACTTTTTCCTCTAATCTGATTGAGTGAAGATAGAACAAGAGATATTGGCAGATAGATTCAACTTACAAAGATGGCAACACACGGGACTGATATTTGTCTGTCTGCAACAGTGATTGGATTCGAAGATTAGAGTTTGGGCCACTTTGCACCCATCAGTCTACACACATCACTTCACACCCATCACTACACACCCATCAATCCACTTCCATCATTTTCCATCCATCACTTCACATTTATCACTTATACCGATAATTCTGCACTTATCATTCGATACACATCACATATAACTATCATTCTATGTACCTACACCTTTAAACTATACACCCATCACTCTGCATAAACCCATATCACTTCACACCCATCACTCTACACACCCATCTCTTCTCACCTCTAGACCCAATAATCAATTGTATCCAATATCTCGTAATTAATTTCCAATTATTGCCCATCACTAATGAAGGAGAGTTTCAAGTGGTCTCCACACGGCACTCGGCCTTCAATTTCATTTGTTAATAAGACGAATGCTTTCATTACAACAGGTACTTGTGACTAACTTATTATTAATAATGAAACTATATACGAGATCGAACATAGTTCATTGTTTATAACAGAGTATTCAAACAGAAGGCTTCGTATATTATTCAATTCGTAACGTAATTTGGTGATTGAAATTGAAAGCTTATTCCAAAAAAAGGTTTTTTTTTCGTCTAAAATTTTAAAATATAATAAATAGCGCAAAAGAATTTTGAGTCAATTTTATTGTCTCTACCGCATAAATTTCTATCGATGCAGTGCTGCAAAAATAATGTTATTATGGATAGTTTTTTTATGGTTAAATCTTCTCTGATTGGTCGACAGGGAGAAGGAGGCAACAGTGGGCGGAGCACTAAACCGTTAGTGCTCCTCCCTCTGTTGGCTCTTCCTTATTGCCTATACTTATGAGTTGATTTATATCATCATTCAAATACTAAGAACTCTGAAACTTTCAACATACCTAGATGGTTGTAATGTAATTTGTTGTATCCACTAGTTTGTTGTAATGCACACTTCATGGGAGTAAAATGACCTGACCGAGGTGCAGTGAGGTGGCACGTCCATTTCACATTCATCATTGTACAATTTTTTTTAAAGAATAGTCTCATTGGTAGTAGCCTTATTATTTCTAACTCTAGAGGTGCTGCCCTAATTAAAATAGAAGAGTTAGTTGTCCAAGTTTGCAAATAGTGAGATAATATGAAATTGAACAAATAATTTCACATTTTAAAACGAACTTTATCAATTCCAGTGTTTTTCTAGTTCTAAAGAATTTATACTCAATTATTTAATATTAATAGAATCATCATCTTGTAAAACAACAATCCTTTTCTTGTTAATAATGTTCGTTGTGAAGGTAAAATATTTTCACTCCAAGAATTTCATTTTCTTTTCCAAATTAGACATGTTTTGTTCTATCAAATTTTAGTACTCATTACGTAAGGACAACAGAGATTTTTCTCTCATTCGGTGCCTCTTCATATTCTCCTTGGAATTTCAATCATAATTCTGGGGTGCTTTTGCCCCTATTTCACGGGCACAATTTATCACTCCAAAGTTTGGCCTTAAAGTGGCCCAAGAAAAGAACAACAAGAGATACATCTCTGCACTCGTCTATTAGGCTTTCAGATTAGCATATACAAAGCACGAGGAATTGTGAGGTAATTGGTGAAAGGATATGAGAAAAAATGCTCATTTTTAATGATCACATTGTATATTGTGATTACATAATTACCTAAGCAAAATAGCATAAGGTTTTATTTTGATCGGCAATATTTAATCATTTTGTATAAATAGTCTTGTTAATTGCATAACTCAAAAAGTGTTGAACCAAATGGCCTGAAATTTTGTGGAACAATTGTTCATTATCAAGGAACCATTTGATAAGATATTAGGAGTGTTAAGAACGAAGGTCAAGGTCACGGCCATAAACAGGTCAAAATCGATTGAAGCGACTGCAAAAGTATATGTGCTATACGTTGGCCGTACTAGCTTAGATATGCACTAATAAATAAATATATAAAATGTATTCAGCCGTTGAACAGCAGTTGTAAGTAGGCACAAGCTTAAAAGAATTAAACAATATTGACTGGAAGATTTTCTTGTGTTTCCAATTCTCTAATCGATCAGATGGTGTAATAGATTTAGGGCGAACGTGAAGAAATTTTCTACTTTCTTTTTGATCATGAAATTCTGGGGTTTTAGCAAACAGATTTAACCCATTGTGTCTAAGAAGACGTATTGGTCCTCTTCCAAACGATGTATTTTGTGAGAACATTTAGAGATATTTTCTTTAATCGAGAGGGTAAATACATGTGTACGCTTATTTTATTAGAATCAATGTGTATGCAATTGTAGATAGAGTGAGTACAGTAATTGTTTTTTTTATATATATAATTTTTTATGCTTCATTTTACCTCAATGTTACAACGATTTTTTTTTCTGGTTCTATTTAATTCCGAGATTAAACTAATAAAGGGATAATCTCATTGAATGAATTTCTGGCTAAAATCTATTGATAATTATAAATCAAAGAATATATTTCAATTACAAATATTACTGGAATGACGTTCGTACCGAATACACATACTACCTATATTACATATGAAAATAAAACAAGAAAATTGTTTATGTATGCACTATTGCTCATATCAATAAATTGAAATGTTAATTAATTCACAAATCAAAGTAATGAGTTAATTACAAGGTATGATTTGAATACTGAATGATGAATTCAATTGGTTAATATTAGAAAATGTACAAGATTATATAGTATATACTATAAAGATAGAAATAAATTATATTCAAATTGAAGGGACCAACATCGGGTTTTGTGCCTTTACCTCATATATTATGAAATACATTAATTAACATAGGTAAAAATAAATTAATAATTCATATCATTAACCCTAATGAGTTCGACTATCAGAATGTATCGGAAGGTTTGACTATGTGGTTAAAAAACACATGTCTTATATACAAACTCATGATAATGTATTTCTTACAAGTTGTTAGTATAATATACTTAACTAATGTTTACCAAATTTCTAGTAAAAATATTGAACATATAGGGAAAAATAAATACATAGGCATTTAAAATGAGAGAGCAGAGCTGTGATTGGGTGCAATTTGACCCAATTGCAGCTTGCACATGTGTGTGTAATCCATAGGAACGTGTACTGGATTGTGTTTAGAGGCTACCACGTGATTTATGCAGATTTACGCCGATACACAAATATTTTATCAACATTTAAATACCATTTTTTTTGTGTAGGAACCAAGTCAAGAAACGTCGATAAATTTAAAGGATTGATATGAAAGATATAAAGAAATTTAAAAAGGATATGCTTAGAAAACACACGTCAAACTCATTAGGGTTAAATATACCAAGTTATAGAAATAACTCTCCCTCTTTAAAATAACCATAGCTATAATATAACTCTCCCTTTTTAATAAGATTGTTTCGTAGTTTCGATTACAACACACGAGTAAATATCATATATGATAGAAGCAAGAACATGTTATACGTATTAGAAATATAAGAAAATAAGTCTTTTACTTCTATCCCCTCTTCTGAATGTATGAACTGTTTTTAATAATAATAATATAGAATTATTTTGTAAAACTATCAAGGATATCCTCGAAAATGATTCAATTTGATAATCCTGAAGAGTTATTTTTCTACAGTTTTTTCAGCTTGGAGCTACAGAGAATAAAAACAAATATAATTTTACTATTCAACATGGACTTAGTGAGGATATGAAGAATAGTGAATTAATCATCAATTACAATTCTGGTGGACTTGGTTGTTGGACAGCATTTTTTTTATTTTATCTTCAGTATATTCTAAGAATAATTTAGTTGACGCTATTCTTTTTAATATTAATATAGTCGATACCATAGAGCTTACGGATATGGTTGGGACATGGTAGCGGTGCTTAGAGGCTGGTCTCCCAGTACCGGTACTTGAGTGCAGTCAAAAAGAATTGAAAACGTCAACGCAGTCAAAAAGAATGGCTTATTCATTCATTAACATTGTATACCCGTAAGCGACATATATTCCCCTTTCATGTGATGTATTTGGTGAGGTTTTTATTTTCACTAAACTACAACGACCGAATAAACACACGTTTGTGAGGCTATATCAGTTGAGCGAATTTATTGTGATACATTTCATTTAATATATAATTGTTTAATATGCTTTCTTTAGCTATATATTACAAGAATACCACAAAATTTTCGTTCTTGTGCTCCAATTAACTCAGGACATAAAGGGTCTGTTAAATAGAGCTGATCAGGTGGGGACAGAACGACTTTTATCTGTGCCTTTTAAGGAAACTGGATTGTGGTTGAATACGTTACCCATACCGTCATTAGGTTCACAGCCTGTTCCAGAGGTTCTGAGGGCAGTCATTGCTCTCAGACTGGGTGCCTGATTTTGTGAACCTAATTGTTTCTCAAGAAAATTTTCAAAAAGTTACATAGAGACTTTAGTCTATATCAAAACCAATTGTGTATTGGGTGGTATGCTGCAAACTGTTTATGACTGTTGATTACTGTTTATATATATTAATGTTAATTACTATTTATGACTACCAAATTATATTCAATGGGAAAAAGTAATATATGAAAAAGTTTGAATTAAATTATAATTAATTAAACACGTTATGGGAAAGATAGAGGGTGTAACAAGTGAACTTAAAACTGTTGAAGTAATAAAAGTAGGTATGAATACTGTATCACCTTCTGTGTACCATTGGTGTCATTTTGACGTCACAGTTGCTAGTAGAAGTAGGTAATGGTACACCTTCTGTGTACCATTTGTTTTATTTTGACGTCAGAGTCTCCAGTAGAAGTAGGTATGGACATTGTATCACCTCCTGTGTACCATTGGTTTCATTTTGACGTCACAGTCGCTAGTAGAAGTAAGTAATGGCACACCTTGTGTGTACCATTTGTTTTATTTTGACGTCAGAGTCTCCAGTAGAAGTAGGTATGGACATTGTATCACCTCCTGTGTACCATTGGTGTCATTTTGACGTCACAGTAGCTAGTAGAAGTAAGTAATGGTACACCTTTTGTGTACCATTTGTTTTATTTTGACGTCAGAGTCTCCAGTAGAAGTAGGTATGGACATTGTATCACCTTCTGTGTACCATTGGTGTCATTTTGACTTCAGAGTCGCTAGTAGAAACAGGTATGGACAGTTGGACACTGTATCACTTTCTTTGTACCATTGGTGTCATTTTGACTTCAGAGTCGCTAGTAGAAACAGGTATGGACAGTTGGACACTGTATCACTTTCTTTGTACCATTGGTGTCATTTTGACTTCAGAGTCGCTAGTAGAAACAGGTATGGACAGTTGGACACTGTATCACTTTCTTTGTACCATTGGTGTCATTTTGACTTCAGAGTCGCTAGTAGAAACAGGTATGGACAGTTGGACACTGTATCACTTTCTTTGTACCATTGGTGTCATTTTGACGTAAGAGTCGCTGGTAGAAGTAGGTATGGACAGTGTATCACCTTCTGTGTACTATTGGTGTCATTTTGACATCAGAGTCGCTAGTAGAAGTAGGAATGGACACACCATCTCCTTCTGTTTTTGAACTGTACACAATTTGCTAAATATTTTCACTCAGCCAGACACGTGGAATCATTTCAAAAGTTAGTGAATTATTATTACCATTTCCGTAGACTTTTTGGAAAAGTTGGTGAAATATTTGTTTTGTTTTCCGTATTTCAGTTGTAGAGAATTACGTTTAAACATTTTTTATCAAACGTGACTTATTATGAGATGTTAATGATAATTAAAAAGTGCCATATTAATAATTCCTAAATTCATTTACTAAGAAAACTTCTGCTCAACTAATCCATAAAAAAATAAATGTGAAAGAAATTATAGGTTCATTGAATCAATAATGAAATAGTGTTTTAGATGCATATGCATCTTTATGCGTGTTTTGTGCATTGATGTATTATAATCCTGCATTCTTGTATAAATATTTATGCATTTATTTTTGTATATCTATCCTTAAAATACATGTTGTGTGTTTGTTTATTTATTTATGTATATATATTTTTTGGGCCCGTTTTTATACAAGAAAGGAATTAGTCACAAAGAATGTAACCATGATACGCACAGGAATATATATTGATATGAAATTTAATTTTTTATGTTTGTATTCCATTTTTATTAGTATTGTATCCATAAATTTTGTCATTATATGCAAAATAATAAATTGTGATTGGATTCGCTAAAAGTAACCTAATAAGGGGTAATAAATCGCAATTGATAAAGATATGTTATTTTAAATGGAAAGTACACAAGCGTGGTAATAATAATTACAAATTATACTGTGCTCATCAATAGTGATAGCAGTTATGTATAATTGTTCCTTTTTCCTCACAAAATCCTATCTATTGTAATATTTGACACATGAGTCTATGATGAAGATTAATTTTATATGGATTCATTACAATATACTTTTTTGTATCTATCTTAAGATAAGTATACTAATTTTAAGATTTATAAGTTGAAAACCAAGTTAACGGTCGGTTCAAATCAGCGATCATAAGGTAAGAATTGAAAAATGGTCAATACCTTTATTTATAGATCGAAAATATGGAACTGTTCGACAACTCTGAACCTACCCTAACATGAGTATGCATACCAGTTCACATTCACATTTTTATACGTGAATATGTATATATTACATACACATGAATGTGTGTGTGAGTTTGTGTGTTTTAACTCAATTTTGTTATCGCAAATTAAATTCAAGTCTTCCCTCTGACATCTCAAATTGCTCAAGAAAACATCGACCAATTAAGTTAACAGGAAATAACAAACAGACGAAATCTTTTGGAATTCAAAAATATACGAATATTTGAGAGTACGATAAATAATTGCTCACATGTAAATATACATATTTGTACCTAAGCAACCAAAGCTAATGGGACCATGTGGGCACTAGGTTGACAAATCATATTGTTAAATAAATATGACAACATGAACTGATGTGGTGAAACCATCTTGACCCGAGAAGTTGACGATATTTTAATCAAGTTTCAGCAATTTAATCTTGATACGCTATATATTAATCATGTTGGGCCAATATGAAAATTCAATGGGATGGATTCGCCACATTGAACCAACTTTCTCCCAAGGTAACATTCCATGAGAATGGAAAACCACATTATCCCCATGTAATTTCTAGTCTGCTTTTCAGTCTGTCATCTATTGCCCATCTAACCATCTAGTGCCCATGTTGGCACAATGTGTAATGGTTGCTTGGGTAGGAACCTTTTAAACATATCTCTGGTAGCAATGATTCATATGTGCAATAATGTAACGATATTGATGAAAAGTTGCTCTACAAAACTTTTCTACAAGGGATAGTTTCTGAAATATTTTTTTATCGGAACAAGCAAAAACTATTAAAATTTTACTGACAAAGTTTTGGTGGGCCTCTAAAATTCATGGCGGGCCCGAAATTATCTTCTATAGCCCCACCATTGCATCTTCTTTGTGTATGGTATATTAAAACCATAAAGAAAAACTAGCACTTCAGCTATGATTTATTATATAATTTGAATTAACTAAATTGCTAATCAAAATATTTTTTTGCTAAAAAAAATTTCGTGAAAAATATAGTAACAACAATTTTCGTCCATGTAGAATACAATTTAAATCTCGATTTATTGTTGCAGAGGGAAATTCGAATCGTAATTCAATCATTTACATATAATAAAATGTAAGTCATTTAATTGAAAAATCTCTTCGGACCGTAAGGCAATAATTCAGACTATGTTAAACTAGATAGGGTGACTTTTAATCAATTGCTGAAAAGAAGAAAGGTTCTTTTTGGATCCTCCCTCTTCTTTCATCGAGAATATCCAATCAGTTACTTTATTTATTTAGCGAGACGAGAGAGTAAGTGAAAAATGTGTAGTCTTTACCGTGGACTTTCTCTTTACTGCGGCTGCTATAGACTGAGGCTGGTTTTAACTCTAACGAACGAGCTGGACGGAACCTTAACATCGATATACATTATTTAGTCTGTAAATAGATATGTTGTCCACCGTAAGAGTTCATTCCTAGTGGAATATTATTTGTATTGACTGTAAATAGATATTGTATGAATGTTCTTCACCGTAAGAGTTTATCCCTAGTGGAATATTATTTGTATTGACTGTAAATAGATATTGTATGAATGCTCTTCACAGTAAGAGTTTATCCCTAGTGGAATATTATTTGTATCAACTGTTAATAGTTATTGCATCAATGTTCTTCACCTTAAAAAAGCATTCCTAAAGAATATTATTTGTATGATCATGCAGAGATGACTTTTCTACTCACCTCATTTTTCTAACTAATTTAAAACCATAGCATAATTTCAAAATACAGTATCTGTTGAAATCATTATTTAGATGTAAAACTCACTTCTGCCTTACATTATCATTAGAGCTATCTGTGAAATTGACACTACATGTGATGTATAGTTACGGCACAGTAATGGCCTTCCTCTGACGTGTAGTCTCTATAGTGAATTTAATCAGTGTCATTTATATTGCTCCTTAATTTGAACACCCTCTATTGCATGTATTTTCTTTTCGAGGCAAGTGTGTGCGCGATGGCTGCGAATCCAGTCTGCCATTGTCATTGCTCGGGAACGGTGTTCGTGAAGTTCGGTCCCTGCCATCGGCTAGAAATTGCTTCGGAACTGAAAGTCTACGGAGGTTTCCACAGTGAAAGATATTTTTATACCAAACAGTTTTTTGAACGATCTACAGGTTTCTTCTATTTTATAATATAAAACAATTAATTAAGAATGTGTTATGAATATTTTTGTCTTTGGATAGCGTGCTAAATATACGTGTAATAAAAGTTATTTGGTAATGCAAATGCAATAAAAGTAAGATGTGGTATGATTTTCTCTGGTTAAATCATCATTACAAGTGCCCTGTAATTTAGAAAGTAACCCCCACTGGAATATGAGTTTAAGATATCATTATAAGAAGATTTATTGCTCAATGATTTTAAGAAAATTATATTTTTCAACACATAAATAAATTCTGATCGAGTGCTTGCATGGAAACTTTCATTTTTTTAAATGTGATATTTGCCTAAAATAAATTAAACAAAAAATACAATCTGTATTTAAATATAAGATAATTGAAAGAGGTAATAGATATATAAATCATGATTATTGATAAGATGATTCAATTAAAATTGATAGGATATGTACAAACAATACATACAAATAATCAAAATAGAATTGTTTGTATTTGTAGAACAGAAGTTAAATCTGAAGTTATTGGTCAGGAATGGTAACAAATAAAATATACTAATTAAAAAAGATTATATATTATTGAGTTAAATAAAATTGTTACAATTATTATTATACATTAAATATATAAATCCCTTTATTCATAACGGACAAGTGTTATTGTAGAAAAAAAAATTCATCTAATCCCTGATGAAAATATAAATACATATATTATATGTTCATAATATCATGCAGAACCATTGCCGTTTCTAATATCAGCTCGAAGCAATGCAAATATTCTGCTATATTGGTATTTGTCTTGGGTTAATATCGTATCACTTATTTACACTCTGTACAAATAAAGAGAAAAAAATGTACATAATTACAAAGTATTCATTCACGGACATGGATGAGGAAGTCAGTGATTTGGAGTATTTATTGAGTACAGTGAGTACCGGGCAAAATGCTTTGTGATACAGTGATGATACAGGTATGATGATACATGATGATACAGGCATGTTGATACAGGCATGTTGATACAGACATGTTGATACAGGCATGATGATACAGGCATGTTGATACAGGCATGTTGATACAGGCATGTTGATACAGGCATGATGATACAGGCATGTTGATACAGGCATGTTGATACAGGCATGTTGATACAGGCATGTTGATACAGGCATGTTGATACAGGCATGATGATACAGGCATGTTGATACAGGCGTGATGATACAGGCATGTTGATACAGCCATGTTGATACAGGCATGTTGATACAGGCATGTTGATACAGGCATGTTGATACAGGCATGTTGATACAGGCATGTTGATACAGGCATGTTGATACAGGCATAATGATACAGGCATGTTGATACAGGCGTGATGATACAGGCATGTTGATACAGGTATGTTGATACAGGCATGTTGATAGAGGCATGTTGATACAGGCATGTTGATACAGGCGTGATGATACAGGCATGTTGATACAGGCATGTTGATAGAGGCATGTTGATACAGTCATGTTAATACAGGCATGATGATACAGGCGTGATGATACAGGTATGATGATACAGGCATGATGATACAGGCGTGATGATACAGGTATGATGATACAGGCATGATGATACAGGTATGATGATACAGGCATGATGATACAGGCGTGATGATACAGGCGTGATGATACAGGTATGATGATACAGGCGTGATGATACAGGTATGATGATACAGGTATGATGATACAGGCGTGATGATACAGGCGTGATGATACAGGTATGATGATACAGTGTTGATACAGGCGTGATGGTACAGGTATGATGATACAGTGATGATACAGGCATACGTGAATAACGTGATGATACAGGCGTGATGATACAGGCATACGTGACGATACAGACATAAGTGATGATTAAGGCATAAGTGATGATACAGGCATGGTTCCGGTCTTATGAAGTCTTAGACTTATGACAATATAATAAGTGTGGAACATGTTTCGATTTTATTCCCCATGGTATAGGAAATATTTTAGGAGTTACTTTGATAATTTGTTAGTTTTTAGATTAGATGTTTTCACTGAGATTAATTCGGGTGGGACAGATTTAAAATGATTCTATTGTAAGTAATGTGTATTAATTACCATTAAATGACTTATAACCCACCCTACCTACTTAAATTACTGCGATTTTTTTAAGCTAGATTATGTGCATCCGGTAGAGCGCATACCTTCGTCGCCACATATAAATGACATTGACCTAAACCTTTTACCCGATCGCTTCAAAAATATAACAAAATGGTTCCTGGATGTTGACCAATCGTCCAGCCAAGTTTCATGCAATACGATTGAATACTTTTTGTGTTATAGATGATCTTGACCTTGACCTTTGACCTGATTTTTACCAAAATTCTACCAGAAGGTAACTTTACAATGAACAATCACTTCACTAAATTTCAGGCTATTTGAAAAAGTACTTTTTCAGTTACGCGAATTACAAGATGATAAATATATAAATGAATACCGTCTAAAATATAACCTTCTGCAAAATGTGACGGTAGAAATAACCATCCAAATTAACAAAGCTACTCCTAAAATTATTTCTACATCATGAGAAATAAAAGCGAGACATGTCCCACATTTATTATATATATTACATTTCTTGTCACAACAACTCTATTGAAACAAAATCTAAAGTTTTTAATTAAAAAAAAGTTTTGAACCATTTTCAAAGAGATCGGTTTAGTGATACTGAAATAAAAAAATATTTTTAAGTATTTATTATCGCTTATGAAATGATGAAAAGTTATCTGATTTATCTATCAACAGCGACATGATATTTTTTAATAAAAGATATCAATACAGGAATTAGAAACAAATTTAATTTCTGTATTCAAACAATAAATTAGATTATAAGTTTAAGATAATAAGTTGTGTTATAAGTCTAAGATCAATTTATAATCAAGTTATCTGTGTTTAGATATCTATCAAATAAGAGTGTAGTTAACCATGAAATAAAACTGATCGGTAATGCAGAACCTACCCCATTACATACCATTGTTTACATTAATTTATAATTTATGTAAGGAATTTGTTTACTACATAGTTTGTAACTATCGAAAGTGAGACAAATTGAGTTACTGCATAGCTCATATATTTCAGTAACGGTATATATCATAAATGTCATATCGCTCATTAATTTCAGTAACGGCATATCACATTAATGTTCATATCGCTCATTAATTTCAGTAACGGTATGTATTATAAATGTTCATATCACTCATTAATTACAGAAACGGCATATCACATTAATGTTCTTATCGCTCATTAATTTCAGTAACGGCATATCTCTAAAATGTTCATATCGCTCATTAATTTCAGTAACAGCATATCACATTAATTTTCATATTGCTCATTAATTTCAGTAACGGTATGTATTATAAATGTTCATATCACTCATTAATTTCAGTAACGGCATATCACATTAATGTTCATATCGTTCATTAATTTCAGTAACGGCATATCTCTAAAATGGTGCCCGGAAAACTCGTGCACGGAAAACTCGCACCCGGAAAACTCGTACCCGGAAAACTCACCCTAGGAAAACTCACACCCTAGGAAATCTCACACCCGGAAAACTCACACCCTTTTATTTTAAATAAAATATTTGTTTCTATTTCCTCTTTGAAATGAGGAGCCTATGTTTGGTCATTTCTTTATGCACATATACATTATACATGGTAGGTACACACACAGTAAACATGGTAGATACACACATAGTAGAAAAGCCAGAGAATGCAACAATTGATTTTGAATTGGCTTCTTTAGATGCGTTAAAAGCTGTTTTTACTTATATCTCTCCGGTTGGATGCTTTTTCCATTTTTCAGTGTCTCTATATAGGAAACTAATTTCCCTTGGTTATAAGAATAAGTACCACAACAACAACGAATTTGCTATCAAAATGAGATATTTTTCAGCTCTTGCGCTAGTGCCAGTTGATGACGTTATTAATGTTTTTCAAGAGCTGTCAGACGATGACTCAATTTGTGAAGAGTTTCTTGTTTATTTTGAAACAACTTACATAGGTATCGAAAGGGGAACGCGACACAATAGGCTATAGGACCAAACCTATGTTTCCAATTTATTTGTGGAATGTTCATAACCGCGTAGTTAATTCTCTTCCACGTACAAACAACTATGTGGAGGCGTTTCACAACGCATTTAACAGATCAGTGAATTACTGCCATCCGAACATTTGGAGACTTGATTGCCTTGCCACTGCTAAAAAGGTACAATTTGACAGGGGAGACTCACTCCCACAGAAGAAAAAATACGAAAATACTGATGCGAAGCTTAAAAAATTAGTCATAAGCTACAACTGTTATGAAGACAAGATCAGCTATTTACGCGCTGTTGCATACAATATCAAATTTTAAACTCACTTTAATTGTTAAATTGATAGCATTTTTGTTATTTTCTTCTTCATAGGCATTATTTTACGAGTTTATTTTAATGTAAACTTAGTTATCATTACCTTTATATTAATCTCATGTACTGCAAAATACCATTATATTATGCTGATAACATAGTTTTAATTGTCCCTTCTGTATCAACTAATTGAAGAAATAATTGTCATTATCATCAAGATATCGTAGGAAATCAACTAATTTTAAAATAAATGGGTGTGAGTTTTCCGGGTGTGAGTTTTACTAGGGTGTAAGATTTCCAGGTGTGAGTTTTCCGGGTACGAGTTCTCCGGGTGTGAGATTTCCAGGTGCGAGTTTTCCTAGCGCCCTCTAAAATGTTCATATCGCTCATTAATTTCAGTAACGGCATATCTCTAAACTGTTCATATCGCTCATTAATTTCAGTAACGGCATACCTCAAAAAGTTTATTTTTCACTAGACAGGTTTTTAATTTTTGTCATCGATATTAATTAATCCAAACATCATTCATTTTTCTACGGTTAGATTAAACAATAACAAAATAACATTGATTGGCAACTTCTGAACAAAATGGTGTATAGAACACTAAATTAGAGGTTTTTCAGGTTTTTTCTTGTAGAAATTAATGAGTGATTTATATATGTAGTTAATTAAACTAATTGGTGACTTTTGAGTTATTCAATTATAGTTACTAATGATGTACGTGGTGTAATGATTATATTTTATATGTCGAACAGAGAATATCATTAATTAATGTGAATTGTAGAACATCGAACTTTTATCGTTCATATTATATGTACAGTATGGGCCACAAAAATGTTTCCGCTTTTTCAAATACTTATAAATCGTTAACCAATGGATGAAAAAATTGTATTTTGGTCTCTTTTTCTCTGCCTCTTATTGTACTATTAACAGGTAAAAACAATTTTGAACTGATGGAAATAGTTTAATAACAGGTAAGCAAAGAGTGAGGGTGATCATTTTTGTCATTGTGCGAAGGTTATTCTTAGAGCTAACTCTGTGATTTCACTTACTAAATGGCAGTGAAGAAAGAAAAAAAATTATTACGGTAGACATTATAATACAGGGTGCTTACACTTCTTTCTTGCAAACTATTTTGAAATAGAACAACTTCATTCCGTGACAATTTGATCTCATTGAAGTTTTCACTCTGAATATTCGTTCTTCGCTCGATTATTGCAGAGTTAGGACCCGCTTCACACTTGCATTTTTAAAACCGCGGAAAAAAGCTCTTCTTAAAATGTGTTTACACTTGCGTTTTTTTTTCATCGACGATGGAAAAATCACATTAAACTTTTACTACAACGATAAAAAAACGCATATGTTTTTCAATTTGGCATACTTTAGAAAATTTGTTCACTATAGAGACTACCTCTTTACTCAGGACTTTACATACACTATACAGTATACAGGCTATTTCCTTACTTTAGCTTTAGCTATACATGATTTCATTATAGAAGAGCAAATACAAAACTCGTTACAGTGAAATATATCTTTTTAAAGGTTTAGTTATATATTACAATGTATTTTCTTTTTTCTATGTAGGTACAATGTTTACCTATCAATTTCATCACGAATTGAAGCATGGCGAGTCTGTCTCCCAAACAGAATGGTGGCAATTCATCATTGATATTTGATGAACGAGTAAACCGAGACGAAAAATAGTGAGACTTCATTTGCATGCCCTGCATATGCATTATCGAATTACTTGCACTCTCTGTATCACATTTGAACGGCTTATCCAGCTGATTAGATTAATGGAAATGAAAGCCATTTTTTAATCACATTAATGAAAGTTAAACCTGTCAATAAAACGCAAAGAACTTGCAATGTCAAAGTTGGGATTTGTATAAAAGTTTTGTTTGTGAAAGCAAACTATAAGAGAAAAGAGTCACTGTGATGATGTACTATCAGAGAAAAGAGTCACTGTGATGATGTACTATCAGAGAAAAGAGTCACTGTGATGATGTACTATCAGAGAAAAGAGTCACTGTGATGATATACTATCAGAGAAAAGAGTCACTGTGATGATGTACTATCAGAGAAAAGAGTCACTGTGATGATGTACTATCAGAGAAAAGAGTCACTGTGATGATGTACTATCAGAGAAAAGAGTCACTGTGATGATGTACTATCAAAGAAAAGAGTCACTGTGATGATGTACTATCAGAGAAAAGAGTCACTGTGATGATGTACTATCAGAGAAAAGAGTCACTGTGATGATGTACTATCAGAGAAAAGAG
>CANNZV010003047.1:0-75099 GCA_947561585.1 Caprella mutica
ATCAGAGAAAAGAGTCACTGTGATGATGTACCATCAGAGAAAAGAATCACTGTGATGATGTACTATCAGAGTAAAGAGTCACTGTGATGATGTACTATCAGAGAAAAGAGTCACTGTGATGATGTACTATCAGAGAAAAGAGTCACTATGATGATGTACTATCAGAGAAAAGAGTCACTGTGATGATGTACTATCAGAGAAAAGAGTCACTGTGATGATGTACTATCAGAGAAAAGAGTCAATGTGATGATGTACTATCAGAGAAAAGAGTCACTGTGATGATGTACTACCAGAGAAAAGAGTCACTGTGATGATGTACTATCAGAGAAAAGAGTCACTGTGATGATGTACTATCAGAGAAAAGAGTCACTGTGATGATGTACTACCAGAGAAAAGAGTCACTGTGATGATGTACTATCAGAGAAAAGAGTCACTGTGATGATGTACTATCAGAGAAAAGAGTCACTGTGACTATCAGAGAAAAGAGTCACTGTGATGATGTACTATCAGAGAAAAGAGTCATTGTGATGATGTACTATCAGAGAAAAGAGTCACTGTGATGATGTACTATCAGAGAAAAGAGTCACTGTGATGATGTACCATCAGAGAAAAGAGTCACTGTGATGATGTACTATCAGAGAAAAGAGTCACTGTGATGATGTACTATCAGAGAAAAGAGTCACTGTGATGATGTACTATCAGAGAAAAGAGTCACTGTGATGATGTACCATCAGAGAAAAGAGTCACTGTGATGATGTACTATCAGAGAAAAGAGTCACTGTGATGATGTACTATCAGAGAAAAGAGTCACTGTGATGATGTACTATCAGAGAAAAGAGTCACTGTGATGATGTACTATCAGAGAAAAGAGTCACTGTGATGATGTACTATCAGAGAAAAGAGTCACTGTGATGATGTACTATCAGAGAAAAGAGTCACTGTGATGATGTACTATCAGAGAAAAGAGTCACTGTGATGATGTACTATCAGAGAAAAGAGTCACTATGATGATGTACTATCAGAGAAAAGAGTCACTGTGATGATGTACTATCAGAGAAAAGAGTCACTGTGATGATGTACTATCAGAGAAAAGAGTCAATGTGATGATGTACTATCAGAGAAAAGAGTCACTGTGATGATGTACTACCAGAGAAAAGAGTCACTGTGATGATGTACTATCAGAGAAAAGAGTCACTGTGATGATGTACTATCAGAGAAAAGAGTCACTGTGATGATGTACTACCAGAGAAAAGAGTCACTGTGATGATGTACTATCAGAGAAAAGAGTCACTGTGATGATGTACTATCAGAGAAAAGAGTCACTGTGACTATCAGAGAAAAGAGTCACTGTGATGATGTACTATCAGAGAAAAGAGTCATTGTGATGATGTACTATCAGAGAAAAGAGTCACTGTGATGATGTACTATCAGAGAAAAGAGTCACTGTGATGATGTACCATCAGAGAAAAGAGTCACTGTGATGATGTACTATCAGAGAAAAGAGTCACTGTGATGATGTACTATCAGAGAAAAGAGTCACTGTGATGATGTACTATCAGAGAAAAGAGTCACTGTGATGATGTACCATCAGAGAAAAGAGTCACTGTGATGATGTACTATCAGAGAAAAGAGTCACTGTGATGATGTACTATCAGAGAAAAGAGTCACTGTGATGATGTACTATCAGAGAAAAGAGTCACTGTGATGATGTACTATCAGAGAAAAGAGTCACTGTGATGATGTACTATCAGAGAAAAGAGTCACTGTGATGATGTACTATCAGAGAAAAGAGTCACTGTGATGATGTACTATCAGAGAAAAGAGTCACTGTGATGATGTACCATCAGAGAAAAGAGTCACTGTGATGATGTACTATCAGAGAAAAGATTCACTGTGATGATGTACTATCAGAGAAAAGAGTCACTGTGATGATGTACTATCAGAGAAAAGAGTCACTAGCTGTGATGATGTACCATCAGAGAAAAGAGTCACTGTGATGATGTACTATCAGAGAAAAGAGTCACTGTGATGATGTACTATCAGAGAAAAGAGTCACTGTGATGATGTACTATCAGAGAAAATAATAATACAAATATATCTCCGAATAGAACAAATATTGCTATTCAAAATATTCAAACATTGCAGCATATAGTTGTTAAAATAATGCAAATGTTACTCGTATAACTTGCTACAAATTGTTACACATTAGATTGTAAGAATATTGTTACAAATAATACAGATATTGCTACAAATATTTGTACAAATAATACAAATATTACTAAAAACTGATAATTGTATAACTGGCTACAAATTAATACAAATATTATTGTACAAATATGGCTACAAATAATAATTGTATAATTTACTAATAATTCTTTCAAATGATACAAATATTGCTATAAATAATACAAATATTGCTTTCAAATAATTTAGTTATAGCTACAAAATATACAAATATTTCGACTTATAATAATTGTATATATTGTTAAATTTGCTACAATCAATACAAATATTGATTCAAATAAAAAAAATATTGCAGCATATAAAAATTGTTTAATTTTTAACTAGTTACAAACTGCTAAAAATGATATTTTTCAAAAATAGTTGAAACTAGATTATGGGCACCCGTAGAGCGCATGCCTTCGCCGCTGCTTATAAATGACCTTGATCTTACAATAATCCTTGAGTTATAAATGACCTTGACCTTTGACACGTTCACTCCCAAAACGTTCCCGGATAATGACCTAACGTCCAATAAAATGTAAGGCAATTCGGTTGAATACTTTTTTAGTTATGCGATCAAAACATAAACGTCCGAAATTTGAGAAGGTAATAAACGAATATTACTACAATTAATTGTACATCTCATCACGCATCTAAACAGTATTGGCATCTTAAGGCTTCCTATACTTTCAGCATTGACATCAGTCTCCTCCACATCACTCTCCTCCTCATCACTCTCCTCCCCATCACTCTCCTCCCCATCACTCTCCTCCCCATCACTCTTCTCCCCATCACTCTCCTCCTCATCACTCTCCTCCCCATCACTCTCCTCCCCTATAACATGTTATCGACTAATATACATATTATTGTTATCATAATAAGTATATTCACATTATTACTTAACTACCTCATCCATCATCATTGTCATTGTGTAGGTCATTGAAGGCAATGACAGGTAAATGACACAGGCTAGTAATTTGGAAGATAGGTAGGCAGTGTGCAGGCCTTGTATGATAGAAACAGATGAAGCATTGCCTGTAGAGAAAACTGTATTCAGTCTAGCAAAATTGCGCGGAATGTAATGTTTTGATTGGCATTTATTACTCTCATTTACTATAATCTTGTTAAAATTATATTTATTTGTAATCTTGATATTATAAATTAATGGCAATCTTATTATTCGCATAACTCTAAAAGTATTCAACCAAATTGGCTGAAATTTAGTGTGACGATAGTCATTATCAAGGAACCATTGGTTAGATTTTGGGAGCGATCGGGTAGAAGGTCAAAGTCACAAAAAAAAATCGATTGAAACGGCAGCGAAGGTATGCGCTATACAAGTACACGTTCTAGTAGTTTATATTTTAATTTTCATTATCAAGGAATTTAGGTTTTAATGATAAACAGTGTAGTTTAAGGTAAGTTCCTAGTTATTGGACGGTTCCACGTTTTCGATCTTAGAAGAAGAAAATTTTGTATTTATATTTAAACTGTTATTTTAATTGGCATCCATGACCGAAAATGGATTATCTTTCTTTTGCTTAATACCAAGTTAATAGTTTTACATGATATTTCGTTCGTGGCTAATTTAGATAATAAATAATATGATTAAGAAATTAAACTGTCATATGTTCTACAGGGTGATGACTCAATTCACAACCAGAAAGTGGATGTTAATTCGTGGAAAACTGAGCAAAAATTTTCAGCTTTCAGATTGGCTAATGACTTAGGTTAACGCCCCTTGTACGGTAACTGAGAACGTATGGTAATAGAGTACTTACCCTTTTAGATGAAATACTTGATAGTAACTATAGTAATATTGGGTTAACCCTTTATTTTCCTTTTATTCATGATATATCACTTGAACTGACAATGAAAACCTGAACGACAATGTTTTGTTGAACGACAGTGGGTTAACAAAAAACTTTTCCTCCATTTTTTTTAATTACATGCGTAGATTATAGAAATAAAATATAATCAATACACATTTACTTTACAACTGGCCTGTTGCACTTACCATCAGTTTTACTGACCCTGATTCTTACCTGAGACAAATCTACTGTAAGAGATTTAACCACATGCACATAGACCACTACTACAATAATTACCTACAGTGAACTTTATCTATTTTATCTCTACCTATCACCTATTTATCCCTATCTATTACCTATTTATCCCTACCTATTACCTATTTATCCCTACCTATTTTATCCCTACCTATTTTATCCCTACCTATTACCTATTTATCTCTACCTATTACCTATTTATCTCTACCTATTACCTATTTATCCCTACCTATTACCTATTTATCCCTACCTATTACCTATTTATCCCTACCTATTACCTATTTATCCCTACCTATTACCTATTTATCCCTACCTATTACCTATTTATCCCTACCTATTACCTATTTATCCCTACCTATTTATCCCTACCTATCACCTATTTATCCCTACCTATCACCTATTTATCCCTACCTATTACCTATTTATCCCTACCTATTACCTATTTATCCCTACCTATCACCTATTTATCCCTACCTATTACCTATTTATCCCTACCTATTACCTATTTATCCCTACCTATTACCTATTTATCCCTACCTATTACCTATTTATCCCTACCTATCACCTATTTATCCCTACCTATTACCTATTTATCCCTACCTATTACCTATTTATCCCTACCTATTTATCCCTACCTATCACCTATTTATCCCTACCTATCACCTATTTATCCCTACATATTACCTATTTATCCCTACCTATTACCTATTTATCCCTACCTATTACCTATTTATCCCTACCTATTTATCCCTACCTATCACCTATTTATCCCTACCTATTACCTATTTATCCCTACCTATTTATCCCTACCTATCACCTATTTATCCCTACCTATTTATCCCTACCTATTACCTATTTATCCCTACCTATTTATCCCTACCTATCACCTATTTATCCCTACTTATTACCTAATTATCCCTACCTATTACCTATTTATCCCTACCTATTACCTATTTTATCCCTACCTATTACCTATTTATCCCTACCTATTACCTATTTATCCCTACCTATTACCTATTTATCCCTACCTATTACCTATTTATCCCTACCTATTTTATACCTATCACTACCTATTTTTTACCTACCTATTACCTATTTATACCTACCTATTACCTATTTATCACTACCTATTTTATACCTACCTATTACCTATTTATCCCTACCTATTACCTATTTATCCCTACCTATTACCTATTTTATCCCTACCTATTACCTATTTTATCCCTACCTATTACCTATTTTATCCCTACCTATTACCTATTTTATCCCTACCTATTACCTATTTTATCCCTACCTATTACCTATTTATCCCTACCTATTTTAACCCTACCTATTACCTATTTTATCTCTACCTATTACCTATTTTATCTATACCTATTACCTATTTTATCCCTACCTATTACCTATTTATCCATACGTATTTATCCCTACCTATCACCTATTTATCCCTACCTATCACCTATTTTATCCCTACCTATTACCTATTTATCCCTACCTATTTAATCTTTAAATACGGATACTATCCCCTAATGTGGATAATAAATAGTATTGGCCTAAAAACTATCACTGGTTACTAATTGCCAAGTTATTAGGGTCTTTAGTTCCTAATGATATGCCATTAGGTAACATTAGTGGGTTACTAATTACATATCATTAGCTGGTTAGTTAGTGTTGATATATTGGCCGTGAAATCTATGCTCTTTCTCCAATTAATTAGATAATGTAGAGTTAATTGTTATATGAATGTTATCATAGTGCGTATATTTTAATTGTTAAATAGGTAATATTGAGTATTTTAAATTGATGTGAAGGTTGAGGAACAACTTTAAACACATAAAAATGATAAAAGCTGACACAATAAAGAAGTGTTTCTTTGTTATTACATTAGCAATGATCTTCAATTACAATGTCACCATAGACTGATAAAAACGGACTCTACTACAACTCGGAAAAATTAATATTTTGTTTTTCTAAAAAAAAAACAATCCAAAAAAATGTATATTTTACTCAATGCTTTATTTAGTTTTATTTCGTGGATAGGAAACTTTTTCAGAAGAAATAGACGAAATCCTCTTTTCAAACCACGTGTGTGGGGTGTTTACAGCCGTGTCATGGAAGATCTGCCTCGTACCACTAACGCAATTGAAAGTGCCACAGAGCAATACATAATTCAACTCAATATCGTCACCAAAATATCTTAAAATTTATACAACAAAATTAGATCAAGTTCACATTGAAAATAAATTTAGAAGTTATTCGTTTTGATACTGAAAATCAATATTCACTGAAAAGTGCAGATGTGCCATCAAATCAGACCATTTCAACAATCGTTAAAACTTGATAAAGCTAAAAGTAAAAGTTAGATATTATATATGTAAATACAAATGCTTTTATATACAAAAGAAGAGTCTTAACAGTGCGGGGTGCAGCTGAGTCCGTTTTTATCAGAGTCTAGTGTAATAAATTAACAGAAGACCATTGCAACTGTAATAACAAAGTATCACTTCATTATAGTGTCTGCTGTCCCAATTTTTTATGGGCTCAATTTTCCTGGACTCAATTGTCTTTGGGCCTAATTGTCTTGAGGCCCAATTGTCCTGAGCTCAATTATCTTGGGTCCCAATTGTCGGTGGGCCTAATTGTCGGTGGGCCTAATTGTCGGGGCTCATTTGTCGGTCCACGATTTGCAGTCAATACAAATAATATTTGCCTATAGGGACATAGTTATTTTAACAACTATCACATAGCAACATAGTTGCGCATCTCTAGGTTAGGTTCAGAAGCGTGATGATGTTCAATGAGCTATGAGGGTCATCACTGTGTATATAACAGCAATGGAGATGATTATAATCATCACTTCTCAGTCACCACCAACAGTGTCATCACCTCTGCTGCAAACATGAACAAACTACTGGTAAATAGAACTAGTTTAATATATTGATAAATGAACAAACTACTGGTAAATAGAACTAGTTTATTATATTGATACATGAACAAACTACTGGTAAATAGAACTAGTTTATTATATTGATACATGAACAAACTACTGGTAAATAGAACTAGTTTAATATATTGATATATGAACAAACTACTGGTAAATAGAACTAGTTTATTATATTGATATATGAACAAACTACTGGTAAATAGAACTAGTTTATTATATTGATACATGAACAAACTACTGGTAAATAGAACTAGTTTATTATATTGATACATGAACAAACTACTGGTAAATAGAACTAGTTTAATATATTGATATATGAACAAACTACTGGTAAATAGAACTAGTTTATTATATTGATACATGAACAAACTACTGGTAAATAGAACTAGTTTAATATATTGATACATGAACAAACTACTGGTAAATAGAACTAGTTTAATATATTGATACATGAACAAACTACTGGTAAATAGAACTAGTTTAATATATTGATACATGAACAAACTACTGGTAAATAGAACTAGTTTAATATATTGATACATGAACAAACTACTGGTAAATAGAACTAGTTTAATATATTGATATATGAACAAACTACTGGTAAATAGAACTAGTTTAATATATTGATACATGAACAAACTACTGGTAAATAGAACTAGTTTAATATATTGATACATGAACAAACTACTGGTAAATAGAACTAGTTTAATATTTTAACTTACTGGTTTACCGTTGGGAAATCTTATTAAATTTATGAATGGTTAAGCTAGGGAAAGCACGAGAAAAGTGATCGATCATCCGTTCATATACAGGGATGTAAATAACTGCTAAAACTGTATATACAGGCATTTAAATAACTGCTATAACTGTATATAGAGAGATGTAAATAACTGCTATAACTGTATATACAGGCATGTAAATAACTGCTATAACTGTATATAGAGAGATGTAAATATCTGCTATAACTGTATATACAGGCATGTAAATAACTGCTATAACTATATATACAGGCATGTAAATAACTGCTATAACTGTATATACAGGCATGTAAATAACTACTATAACTGTATATACAGGCATGTAAATAACTGCTATAACTGTATATACAGGCATGTAAATAACTGCTATAACTGTATATAGAGAGATGTAAATAACTGCTATAACTGTATATACAGGCATGTAAATAACTGCTATAACTGTATATAGAGAGATGTAAATAACTGCTATAACTGTATATACAGGCATGTAAATAACTGCTATAACTGTATATAGAGAGATGTAAATAACTGCTATGACTGTATATACAGGCATGTAAATAACTGCTATAACTGTATATACAGGCATGTAAATAACTACTATAACTGTATATACAGGCATGTAAATAACTGCTATAACTGTATATACAGGCATGTAAATAACTGCTATAACTGTATATAGAGGGATGTAAATAACTGCTATAACTGTATATACAGGCATGTAAATAACTGCTAGAACTTTATATACAGGCATGTAAATAACTACTATAACTGTATATACAGGCATGTAAATAACTGCTATAACTGTATATACAGGCATGTAAATAACTACTATAACTGTATATACAGGCATGTAAATAACTGCTATAACTGTATATACAGGCATGTAAATAACTGCTATAACTGTATATACAGGCATGTAAATAACTGCTATAACTGTATATACAGGCATGTAAATATCTGCTATAACTGTATATAGAGGGATGTAAATATCTGCTATAACTGTGTATAGAGGGATGTAAATAACTGCTATAACTGTATTTACAGGCATGTAAATAACTGCTATCTATATTTAGAAGGATGTATTGTATATGTATATACAGCTAACTGTTATTTACAGATATGGAAAAAACACGACAAAAGCTTTACGCAAATTAGAAGTTTTACCCATCACCTATTATAGCTAACATCAGTGATAGAAGAGGTGATAGTCACTGTGTTGACTGTAACTGATATGTAGGTGATATGCATATTATCCCATCTGCATATCACCATGTTACGGTCAATTTTGTTATGGAATATTTAATGGATTTATTTATTATTTGAATAGTAGACGTCAATGTTTATCATTTATAAAGATCTTAATATATTATTTGTAGGCTAAGTATATAAGGAGAACAATGTGACTGGGAAACAAATAACTAGCCACCTTTTGAATGATGTGGGAAATACTATATATAGTATGGACCACAAAAAGGGAACCTCCATTCAACTGCTTATAACTAAGGAATAAATCAGATATTTTAATTCTTTTTGTTGCATTATGTCCAGAAATGTTTTTTTTATCACTTTTGAAATGGTATTATTTTTCTTCTCCCAGCGTTGCGCAAGAAAATGTTGTAAAAAGGTGAATTTCAGAAAACAGAACCAGGTACAAAATTTAGAATAGCTTAAAACTATTGAGAATAACAGTATTATCATAAATGATTTATATAAAATTTGAAAAATTGAAAAATAACCTCCATCTTGATTAGATTTAATAAAAACACGGTTACTCATTTTTGTATTTTGCTCACATCGATATAAAACTCATTCGATTAACTATGGATTATTCTACAATTTTACATGTGATTTTATTCCCCAGGTCATGCAAATTATTAGATAGAGATAAGTAGACTTTGGTTTTTTTAAATATCCTCACAGAAATAAAATTACAAGGTATGAGATCTTAGATTCTAGGAGGCCTTTCAATATTATGTTAAATTGCAATTATTCTGCACCCTAACTGCTCTTGCAAATATTTCTCAATGAAGATGATCCTGCATACAGCCTCCAGATCCGATTAAACTGTTATTTTCTTAAGCAATCTAAGTTTGGGGATAAAATCTCAGTTCAAAAGTTGCAAATAATTCTCCATTATAGAAAAATGATGTGACAAAATAAAAGCAATAGTTTTAAGCTTTTGTATAATTTTTACCTGGAAAACTGTTTCGAGCAGCTAAACTTTTTACAACTGTTTTTAACGCAACTCTAAGAGAAGGAAGTTATAAGCAGTTGAATTCAGGTTTCCTTTTCGTGGTCCATGCTGTATACAATTAATCATTTTAACTCAATATTTTAATTATAATTATTATATAGTTTACTCTCATAACTCTATTCATAAATACAAACTCTCATAACTCTATTCATAGATACAAACTCTCATAACTCTATTCATAGATACAAACTCTCATAACTCTATTCATAGATACAAACTCTCATAACTCTATTCATAAATACAAACTCTCATAACTCTATTCATAAATACGAACTCTCATAACTCTATTCATAGATACAAACTCTCATAACTTTATTCATAAATACGAACTCTCATAACTCTATTCATAGATACAAACTCTCATAACTCTATTCATAAATACAAACTCTCATAACTCTATTCATAAATACAAACTCTCATAACTTTATTCATAAATACAAACTCTCATAACTCTATTCATAAATACAAACTCTCTCTTACTCTAAAGATAATATTCGAAATATTCGACACAAAAGGCATCAATGAGACTCATGAAAATCCTCACTAACATCTCCCTCTTTGTCGTGCATTTTGCTTGCATTGCTTTTTACTTTGCTCTTAGCCTCTAACTAAACATTTCGAGTTTGTTTGGGGTTATGATGAGCATTAATTATGAGTTTATGAGCATTAATGAAAGTTAGTATTAATGAATAACTTTTGCACTGATTGCACCCGTGGTTAGGAAATTAACTTAACAAAACCTAGCAAATACTTAAATTAACAAATTTTCCACGGAAAAGCTTTATTTTGCTTTTTAAAGAGTATATGTAATATATTTCATGCTATTTCTCAAATATTACTCTATTACCCTGTTATTTCAGTTCCGTATTTTAGATTTTCATAGCTCAATAATTAATGCAAAATATTAAAGGTGGTAAATAGCTTAAAGATACAGTCAACCCGTTTAGCATACCTTATTTCATGACAGTAAGTCTGCAATCGATAAACATATTTTATGTCTTCATATGCTTAAATCACTATAATATTATATATGTTACACCTGACTAAAGTAACAAAATTAAACTTGGGGTTCATTAGACAGCTGAGGTAAGATGTTGAAGAACTTATCACTGAATTCTTTATAATTTTTAAGAGTTGGCTTGATGTAACCGTATCGATAATGTAACTTAAGGGCCGTACACACGTATGGTTTTTTAAGTATTTCCATCACACTCTTTGCTAAGCTCCTCCTACTTTTTCCACAATAATATAAGATACCAACTGAAATGAATAACAATAATTATATATATTTTTCTTATATTCTCGTGGGAAAAGTAGGAGGAGCTTAGCAAAAAATCTGATGTAAACAATTAAAAACCCTACGTGTGCACGGCCCTTTAGAGAATTGGTGAAAAAACAACAAGAAATTAGAGCAGATGTTCAATAATTGCCCATTCATTATACAGTATAAAAGTGTTTGTTTCCAGAATCATTCGATGCTCTGTGATTAAAGTTCAGAGTAATAATTGAATTGAAAGTTTTAAAATTAAACAATTCGTTTTTCTCTCACTCAGTATATGTGAGTAATTAGTTTAGTACTTTGATTTATGTAATTGCGACATAGAACCAAAAGTAATTAAATGAACTTTCAATTATTTCTGGCAGTAGCTCCAAGTTATTGGTTAGTTCTATATTTCCGTACACATAAGAAAAAAAAAATGGAATAGAAGTAAATGATAATAATTTTATATGGTTTTATTATGGATGCGAAAATATGCAAAAGAACGATAACTTCTACGTTTAAAACTTCTACGTTTAAAACTTCTACGTTTAAATAATTAAACGCAACACTGAAACAGTACCAACATCGAGCTAATTCTTTCATTTATTTTATATCGCATTAAATTATCAATCACTTATTTAGTAGTATGTTATATACATGTATCATGTATGTATAGTACTAATAAGATTAGTACTGTTAATGATTATTGTAGTAACCGTGAAATAAACACCATAAAAATGTCTCTTCTTTTCTATGTTCATCTACTGTAATAACTTAGAGACATGCCTCTCAACTATTACAGATTTTATAAGATGTATATTAAAAACAAGGCTTTCCTATATATGCCATGGTTAAAAATACTATTCAGTTTTAATATTTTACTGTTGCTGGCCAGCAGGAGGAGAAGATTGCAATGAGAATTAAGGCAAAGACCATAAATTTTTAAATACCATCAACAAAGGGTTTTTTACTTTTTTATTGCAGAATATATATAAATAATACATAATATAAAATATATACATATCATAAATATAATACAAAATAAAGCATTTCATGGACGTATTATCAGTGGACGAAATGTCCATAGACTAATTGTCCGTGGACGATATGTCCGTGCACGAATGAATATATAATAAGTAATATTAAAGCAAAATCACCAATGTTGTATATTTAAATACCCCATTCTAGTACATTTATTTAATATTTTCTCAACTTTTGTATTAATACATGACCCTTTACGCAGATTGTCTCCGTCCTGTTCGGACTAGTAGCTATAGCTGCCAGTGAAGCAGAAGCCAAGCCCGAAGCCAAGGCCGAAGCTGAAGCCTCATTCGGTCTGGGACATTTCGGAGGATTGGGACACGGTGGACACGGTGGACATGGTGGTTACGGGTACGGATACGGATATGGAATCGGTGGCTATGGACATGGTGGCTACGGACACGGTGGATACGGACACGGTGGATACGGACACGGAGGATATGGTGGCTTCGGACACAGTGGATATGGACACGGTGGCTACGGACATGGTGGATACGGACACGGGGGATACGGTGGCTACGGGCACGGTGGATATGGACACGGTGGATACGGACATGGCTATGGACATGGTTACAGTCACGGTGGGTACGGACACGGTTACGGACACGGTGGATACGGTGGACATGGATACTATGGTGGCTACTACAGAAGGTAGATTGACTGTGATCGACGATATTGTATTTGATAGTTAACGATGTATATTTTATAGCCAACGAAAATAACGATACGAACTGTATAAAATAAAAATAATATTTAAATGATATCTCTTCATTACCCTGATGTTATTTCTATATTAACATTATTAATTGATCTAATATATAGTAATATTTATATATTATGGCAAAGCACAAAAGGAGAAGCCCTCCCTATAAATAAAAAGCTTTGTGTTTGTATATCAATCACACTCAAGAATTTTTATATAAAACTATAAAAAAACTAAAGAAAAATATTTTTAAAAACACAAAAAATATTAAAAAAAACTCGAATGAAAAAAAATACTCGAATCTTTCAAAAAACTCATTTCTTTAATTCATTCACATTTTCCGAGAAATTCAGCAACTCCCCAGAAATTTGTAAAATTGCAATTTTTTTATATATTCAAAAAATGTAAAATACTCAAATACCTATATTAAAAAACCTCAAAAAATTTAAAAAATATAAATAACCACAAGAAACTAAGAAAACTCAAAATTAAAAAATTAAAAAATTACTTGAATTACTTTGAGGAAAATCAATTATTAAAAAAATCTGTATTCCATCAAAATTCAATTTCCATTGAAAAATCAGTATTTTGACGGGAAAGTACACTAGTTAGGTAATAAACACTTGAAATAATAAAAT
This sequence comes from Caprella mutica, assembly GCA_947561585.1. NCBI lineage: Eukaryota > Metazoa > Arthropoda > Malacostraca > Amphipoda > Caprellidae > Caprella > Caprella mutica. The sequence continues at coordinate 13,889 of CANNZV010003047.1, forward strand.
TAAATAAATACTTCGACAATAAGAAACAAAGAAGTAACAAAGATGTGTAAGGTAAGTTACGAATTATTGGTGAAAACGATATAAAAATAAGAATTATTTGCAATGTGTAATAATAATAATTTTTTTTATTGTTTTTTCTTATATGACTGCAGATGTGAAACTGACCGATAATTCATAACTTACACTATTATATTTCTGCCCAATAGCTTTCGTTTAAGTGATTATCAAGAGGCGGTACGTGTAACTTACCATTAAAGAATGTCTAATTAGTATTTACAGATGTGAAGAAATGCATTTATTTTCATTTACAACTAAAGCAGTAATAATAGGATCGGGTTTACAGAACATACATGTATATACGAGCATTTTTTTACATAATTGTATTTTGACGACTTTTACCTACATATTTCATTAAAAAAATATATAATAGATATTGGGTAAGATCTGAGTTATTGGACGTCCAACATTTTCGATCATATAAGAAAATAGTAAAACAAATTAAAATTAAACAATATAATTATCATCTACTTTTTCGTATGTTATCGAAAAGGTGGAACTGTCCGATAACTCAGAACTTACCCTATATCTCAAAATGCAACTGCTAGTATAATAACCAAATTATGTCGTCATTTTATTTTCATTTTTTCATTACAATCATCTTCCGGGCGAACATAATTTAACATATACTCATACTATACTAAAATAACATTATTAATTGAGATATTATAAAAAGTAAATTGTACACCGATAACCTGTTTTTTCAAATACTGAGAAAGTATTTCAATCAAATCTTTTTTAATTAAGTTATGTGTACCAGATTATACGTGATGGTGAGCAGAGGAGTCAGTTCCTGTCAATTGTCAAAATATCACAATTAGTAGATTGCACAACATCTACAAATTAATAGAGTTATAAAAAGGTGCAGATGTAGAAGAGACTGAACAGTGATATAGAGCCAATACAGCTGAAAACACCGCCACTGGGAACAGTCATTGATAACCCTTATCGATATATTTAAAAACATTATAATAATTTGTATTGACCGTAAATAGATATTGTATGAATGTTCTTCACCGTAAGAGTTCATTCCTAGTGGAATATTATTTGTATTGACTGTAAATAGATATTGTATGAATGTTCTTCACGGTAAGAGTTCATTCCTAGTGGAATATTATTTTTATTGACTGTAAATAGATATTGTATGAATGTTCTTCACCGTAAGAGTTCATCCCTAGTGGAATATTATTTGTATTGACTGTAAATAGATATTGTATGAATGTTCTTCACCGTAAGAGTTCATCCCTAGTAGAATATTATTTGTATTGACTGTAAATAGATATTGTATGAATGTTCTTCACTGTAAGAGTTCATCCCTAGTTCAATATTACCTCCCTCTTCTTACAGACAGTAAACATCCTTTTAACAGTCTCTCAAGGTCCCTCCCTCTATGACACAATAAGGACTAATTAGTTTATACACAATACTAATAGCCGACCGATACATACCTGGCGAAAGTATCTTCAGTATTGGTAGTCTCTTAACAGTGACGACATCGAGTGAAATATTCCACAGCCTGAAACATAAGCCAGAGATATTCTACAGCCTGAAGGATAAGTCAGAGAAATGAATTATAACACGGTAGGTAGTAATTTAATAATGCGTACTTTGTTAGTGCTTAAGATAGATGAGTTTAAGGGGACAATCCCAGCCATTTTCTGTTTTCTTTTTATCCAAATAATTTTTCTTCACTAAAGTGTTCCTAGTGTTCTAACACTCAGGTAGGTAAAACATCACATCGCTAACTAACTCCCGAGACAGTGGAGGGGGGTTTGAAGAGAGGGGTTAGGGAGTAAAAATCGATAAACTAGTGGATTTTGGTTGTTTGTTCTTGTTTTTGTGTTGAGCTTTACCACAGTGAGTTAGGAGGCGCCTGATGACACCCCCACCTTCAAATGGACAATACCGAGCTTGCCTGGCCTGAGGGATTTAGTGGCAAACACAAAAACATTTTTTTGTATTTATATTTTTTATGTTATTTTTTATTATTATTGCTCTCCTGAGTAATTGCTAATTGCAAATGTTGTATATTTCGAATTCATTTTTGATATTTTTCAAAAAGCTTGAAAGTTACGGCATTGCAGTTTCTTGCATTCGATGATTCTATGAATTCTCTACAATATGTAGCAAATATATTTTTGATTTTGACCTTCAATTTTTGAAAATACATTATTAAAGAATTTTTTTTTAGGAAAAAGTGAAATTTTCGAAATTTCGAAAAATTTCGATGAATAAATTCTAAAATCAAAATTTAATTTGCTACATGTTGTATAGCATTCATAGAAGCATCGAAAGCAAAAAACCGCTGTACTCTAACTTCAAAACTTTAGGAGCATACGTTTTTTTCAAATTGGTTCAAAACTCGTGTTACTCGTTCGAAACTCGTCAAATCGAAAAAATTTCATAAACAAAAACAAAACAAATATCAATTTTATATATGTGTACAAAGTTTCACAACCGTAGCTTCAATAATAAACAAGTTTTTACAAACCTGGAACTGTCCCTTTAATAATCCTCAGATTCAAAGTGTTTATACTAATTTAGTGTAGGAATATTGACTGCAATGATAATTTAATTCGATCACTGCTATTTCCCCCCGGTAAATTCCACCAACTTTTTTGGATTAGGTTTGGTCAGTCCTTAATATTATTCATTTCTAAATATTTTACTTAAACCTAAGTAACATGAATTTTCTTTGAATCAAATTAAACCTTCAAACTACACTTGTGATAGAGCAGTAGATAGAAAGGTTGTGTGAACGCTCTTAATCAGTGAATTTATTTCTTTTAAATCTCAATAGCGATATATTAATATTAACTACAAAATGATGTCCTCTAGGTTTTTAATGCATAGTGTTTGTAATTTACTTGCTTACGGCATGTAAATTAAGGTTCCTTTTATGCAAGAGTATAAGGAGCTAGAGTATCTATCCTGAAGCTGTCTGTGGTGAATGGGGAAAACGGACGATTCCCCGCCGGACTATTTTCCGCCGGAGAGTTTTAAAATTTGAACCCTGGAAGACAATTTGATATAGCAATTTTTTTTTTTAATTCTCGAAAAAAAAATCATTTTACCGTAGTCTTCCGTTGCAAATAACAGATCTTTTTTGGGTTTAATTTGGATAATACTGTTGCATGGGAATAGGTCACTAGTCACTATGGAGAATTTTAGAGGAAATGTAGGACATTATATCGTCTTCAAACCCGACTACTTGAAAAATCTTGACTTAGGATTTCTCACTTTAACTTATGTATGTATTTTCATAATAATGGATAAACAAACCATTGTGTGTTCTTGACAGTATAAATATTAAATATGCATAATAGAAAAAATACACTATAATATTAATTATTCAATTAATTATCAATTAATTGTTATTTAATTAATTAATTGTATCAATTAATTATTAATATTGGTTATTCAACTTATCTATAAATCTATAGTAGTTATATTAATTCTGTCTTATATTAATTGTCAAATTAATAACAATTAAATTTATTAGTGTTCTGGAAAAGCATAAATTTGAACGAGTAGTAAATAGATCGCTATATTTTAATAATAGCTGGAAAAGAAAATAATAAATTCGAGATATGTATAACTTTAGAGTTGGAATGAACTGAAGTAATCGTAGCTGTTTAGACTAAATTGCAACATTATGGCAATCCCTTATTATTGCCATAATGTTTGAACTTTGTAGCATATATTAATTATATGCGAATATACGAAGCTACAGTCTTAAACTCAAAACTACCAAAGGGACACACACGGAAATCAAAGCTAAAGATAAGACTGCATTATTGTGTAAATCTGTAAATAAAATGTGTCTTCTATTGATAAATTGTTTCTTTTAACAAAAATATACAATAAATAGCCAAAAATTTTAACACTTCATTCGGCGGGGAAAAGTCCAGGCGGGGAAAAATTCGGCGGGGAATAATCCAGGCGTGAAAAAACGTCCTAGTGCCGGTGAAAGTCCTAGTGCCGGTGAATGGAGTGCCTTGTGTTCCTAACTGTTGCATTTTGATTATTTTTTAACTTTTTTTTCCTTTTAGCATGTTTATCTTTTTTCACAAAACTACTTGCAGTTTTAGAGGATAGCGCTAGGGTTATGCTCTTCAACTATGAGGTCTTAAATTTTGTGTTAGGTAGGCTTCAATTACTATCACCTCTTCATTTTCCTCTTCAATCCGTGAGTGCTTTTGTCCCTTTTCGTCGCACTGTGACTGCATTTACTGATTAGCTACTCTGCTTCCAGCACAGGAGTAGAATTTACCGAGGTGGAACTTCCGGGGTGGAATATACCTACCTAGACCCATTTAATTCATATATGCAAGTCATTATTATTCATATTTCACTGTAATTGAAATTATAGAATTGTTTGCATCGTATGTTATATTTATATAATTGAAGGGAAATTATATCAATAATCTATTTTTTTAATTTACTTGAAAAATTCTGCTTGTTTCTTTCCTCCTTCTATAATAAAGGCTTTCCCTTTATAATAAAGGCTTTCCCTTTATAAAAAAGGCTTTCCCTTTATAATAAAGGCTTCTCTTTATTATGAATGCTTTTCATTTATAATAAAAGCTTTCCCTTTATAATAAAGGCTTTCTCTTTATTATAAAGGCTTTCCCTTTATTATAAAGGCTTTCCCTTTATAATAAAGGCTTTCCCTTTATAATAAAGGCTTTCCCTGTATAATAAAGGCTTTCCCTGTATAATAAAGGCTTTCCCTTTATTATAAAGACTTTCCCTTTATAATAAAGGCTTTCCCTTTATAATAAAGGCTTTCCCTTTATAATAAAGGCTTTCCCTGTATAATAAAGGCTTTCCCTGTATAATAAAGGCTTTCCCTTTATTATAAAGGCTTTCCCTTTATAATAAAGACTTTCCCTTTATTATAAAGGCTTTCCCTTTATAATAAAGGCTTTCCCTTTATAATAAAGGCTTTCCCTGTATAATAAAGGCTTTCCCTGTATAATAAAGGCTTTCCCTTTATTATAAAGGCTTTCCCTTTATAATAAAGGCTTTCCCTTTATTATAAAGGCTTTCCCTTTATTATAAAGGCTTTCCCTTTATAATAAAGGCTTTCCCTTTATAATAAAGGCTTTCCTGTATAATAAAGGCTTTCCCTGTATAATAAAGGCTTTCCCTTTATTATAAAGGCTTTCCCTTTATTATAAGGCTTTCCCTTTATTATAAAGGCTTTCCCTTTATTATAAAGGCTTTCCCTTTATTATAAAGGCTTTCCCTTTATTATAAAGGCTTTCCCTTTATTATAAAGGCTTTCCCTTTATTATAAAGGCTTTCCCTTTATAATAAAGGCTTTCCCTTTATAATAAAGGCTTTCCCTTTATAATAAAGGCTTTCCCTTTATAATAAAGGCTTTCCCTGTATAATAAAGGCTTTCCCTGTATAATAAAGGCTTCCCCTTTATTATAAAGGCTTTCCCTTTATTATAAAGGCTTTCCCTTTATAATAAAGGCTTTCCCTTTATTATAAAGGCTTTCCCTTTATAATAAAGGCTTTCCCTTTATAATAAAGGCTTTCCCTTTATTATAAAGGCTTTCTCTTTATTATAAAGGCTTTCCCTTTATTATAAAGGCTTTCCCTTTATTATAAAGGCTTTCCCTTTATTATAAAGGCTTTCCCTTTATTATAAAGGCTTTCCCTTTATTATAAAGGCTTTCCCTTTATTATAAAGGCTTTCCCTTTATTATAAAGGCTTTCCCTTTATTATAAAGGCTTTCCCTTTATAATAAAGGCTTTCCCTTTATAATAAAGGCTTTCCCTTTATAATAAAGGCTTTCCCTGTATAATAAAGGCTTCCCCTTTATTATAAAGGCTTTCCCTTTATTATAAAGGCTTTCCCTTTATAATAAAGGCTTTCCCTGTATAATAAAGGCTTTCCCTGTATAATAAAGGCTTTCCCTTTATTATAAAGGTTTTCCATTTATAATAAAGGCTTTCCCTTTATAATAAAGGCTTTCCCTTTATTATAAAGGCTTTCCCTTTATTATAAAGGCTTTCCCTTTATTATAAAGGCTTTCCCTTTATTATAAAGGCTTTCCCTTTATTATAAAGGCTTTCCCTTTATTATAAAGGCTTTCCCTTTATAATAAAGGCTTTCCCTTTATAATAAAGGCTTTCCCTTTATAATAAAGGCTTTCCCTTTATTATAAAGGCTTTCCCTTTATTATAAAGGCTTTCCCTTTATTATAAAGGCTTTCCCTTTATAATAAAGGCTTTCCCTTTATAATAAAGGCTTTCCCTGTATAATAAAGGCTTTCCCTGTATAATAAAGGCTTTCCCTTTATTATAAAGGCTTTCCCTTTATTATAAAGGCTTTCCCTTTATTATAAAGGCTTTCCCTTTATTATAAAGGCTTTCCCTTTATTATAAAGGCTTTCCCTTTATTATAAAGGCTTTCCCTTTATTATAAAGGCTTTCCCTTTATTATAAAGGCTTTCTCTTTATTATAAAGGCTTTCCCTTTATAATAAAGGCTTTCCCTTTATAATAAAGGCTTTCCCTTTATAATAAAGGCTTTCCCTTTATAATAAAGGCTTTCCCTGTATAATAAAGGCTTTCCCTGTATAATAAAGGCTTCCCCTTTATTATAAAGGCTTTCCCTTTATTATAAAGGCTTTCCCTTTATTATAAAGGCTTTCCCTTTATTATAAAGGTTTTCCATTTATAATAAAGGCTTTCCCTTTATAATAAAAGCCTTTCCCTTTATAATAAAGGCTTTCCCTTTATAATAAAGGCTTCCCCTTTATTATAAAGGCTTTCCCTTTATTATAAAGGTTTTCCCTTTATAATAAAGGCTTTCCCTTTATAATAAAGGCTTTCCCTTTATAGTAAAGGCTTTCCCTTTATTATAAAGGCTTTCCCTTTATTATAAAGGCTTTCCCTTTATAATAAAGGCTTTCCCTTTATAATAAAGGCTTTCTCTTTATTATAAAGGCTTTCTCTTTATTATAAAGGCTTTCCCTTTATTATAAAGGCTTTCCCTTTATTATAAAGGCTTTCCCTTTATTATAAAGGCTTTCCCTTTATTATAAAGGTTTTCCCTTTATCATAATAATAAAGACATAGTTTGTTTGTATCACCAATAATGGTGGTGACCTTAATTTGCTGATGAGACTCTAACACTTATTTATAATATCGATACTAAAATATAACGGCAATACCGAGCTAATATTTTAATAGATTATCCATTTTTATTTGAAGAAAAATATCAATTACTATACAGGGTGTTTCATTTTACATCTGATAACTTTGACAACTTGCATAGAGACACAAAATTAACACTTTTTCGTAATTTTTACAATATATAGGGAATATCACATAAAACAAACATTGTTTCACTAAAACTTAAATCATTATCAAAACAGTTTCGTTTTCAAGATAGTGACTTTTTAAAAAATTTAAAGGACTGCTACCTAGATATTCACAAGTACTTACGTTCCTAACAGATGATTATTAGTGGAAAAATAAACATAACAAACCTTAGTACCTATTATAATTTATTTAACTGTACAATAATTGTGTCACGCTGTCTCTTTGCATTGGTTATCATTTAAGAGTCTCAACTGTAAATATAACTCATAGTAAAACTATAATAAATATCTCTGTTATTCAGACAAAATATATCCATTTATTCATTATGTAGCAATAATATGCTACTTGTAATTGTTCTCTATTTCAGTTGCGGGTGTTTACCATACTCTCCATCCTGGGATTGACCATAGGGGCTCCCATCCTCTTGGGGGACATGTTTGGACACATGGCGGGCTATGGACACCATTCTCATGGATCACACTTGGGGTAAGGCAAAAATTATCATAAAACGAAAGAGGTAAATTTTAGAATAATGAACAAATATTTAGGGTATGTTTTGAGTTATTGGAGAGTTTCACATTTTCGATCCGTAAATGGACTTTTTCCCCGCCTGATATCGCCGGAACTTTTCCCGCCAAGACAATTCCCGTCAGATATTTTTTTAAATGCAAACAATGGAAGACTATTTAAGATTTCTATTTTTTGTATATATTTACTGTAAATAGGTCACTAGTTCACTGTGCGGGAAAAATGTCTAGTCATTATCTGATTCATAATCGTAACGGGTTGATTCACTGTTGTTGTATAGCATTGTTTTAGATATGTTTCTAAAAATCTATTACCAAAAGTGACCGAATTCTTTAAAACTCATATCATTTATTATTATATATTTATTACCTATGTAGGTAGCTACTAATTATCCAAATTATCAAATATCCGTAATGCTTCCTCATTACCAGCGGTTCGATCCAATTAATTAATTATGAACCAATCATTAGTTAGTATATACTTTTACCAACAAAAAGACAGTAGGTATGTATCACAATACAGGTTAATTTTTAGATCAACCCTTTGATCTCGTTTTGTATTAGTTACTCCTTCGATAATTAGTTTTCTTAGAGAATTTTAGATAAAATGTACGACATTTTATTTAAATCGTCTTCAAACCTGACTTCTTGAAAACCTTGATTTAAGGATTTCTATATTCTAACTTAATTAATAAATACAATTAAATTTAGTAGTATACTCTGGAAAGGCAGTGATTTAAACAAATAGTAAATAGATCGCTATTTATCTAATATGTGACCAGTGTATAACTATATAGAGCTGCTTCTATAACCTTCGTATCTGCTTAGACTTCATTTCGACATTTTTCAATCCCTTAGTATTGCCATAATGTTCATACTTTGTAGCATCTCTTAATTTTATGCGAATTTAAGAAGGCAAAGTTTTAAAATCAAAACGACCAATATAGACACATGCGGAAAAGAAAGCTAAAATTAATTCTGTGTTGCTGTGTGTGGTAATAAAATTTGACTCCTATTGATAAATTGTTTGTTTTATCAAAATTATACGTTAATAGCCCAAAATACTAATATTTTATTCGGCGGGGAAAAATCCAGGCGGGAATAAGTCCTAGTGCTATTCGATCATATTAGCATTATATGGGAAAATACATGATAAAAGATAAATGAAAATTGCACTTGGTTTAATGTATGTAGAACATTTTCTGAAACTTGACTGCAAAAATTTCAAATTCCAATTATAAATACTTAACAATTCCTTTTCTGTTGTATTTCATGCAATATGAATTGAAAGTTTTGGAGAGTCTGGTACACTGGCATCTTAGTTAGAGCAGTGACGGACTCAATCCTAAAAAGAACTTAAATCAGTTGATTCAGTTTGTTATAAATCATTTGTTATTACCCTTCAACGCATATGAGGGCCACATCTATTCCTAAATTTTTACAGGTCCCAAGGGAAATTACAGGACAAAAAAAACGTACAATAAATTCCCCGGACAAAAGAAAAACAATCAAAAATCCCTCCGTGCAAAAAAAATCCGGTCTATATAAATAACCTTATCCATTCTTATTACTATATATTACATTATTCGTTGCGAACCAATAATTATTACACTTTCCAAGAAAATGTGACAAATTTTTAGCAAAATGAGGGATACCTATTTTATAGTGAAAAAAATAAAGAATACATTTTGTCACTATCAAACCTAATCGGGAGGGGGGCAATTACCCCCCCCCCCCCTCGTCAAATCTCCCAAATCGGACCGCTACCCTAACCTTAGATGCGCTATATCTCTTTATATTTGTAACATACATATAGCTTATAGTGTTTTTATATTTTCGGCGAAGGAGTCATGCGGTGAAAGTGTAATTTGTTCGCATATTGACCAATGGTAAATATATTTTAAAAAATGAATTAGGCTATTTATGCCAACCGGGGTTTTTTTGCAGCGTTTTTTTTTTTTTTTTTTTTTTTTTTGCACCGGGGTTAATTTTTATTTTTTTACTCGGTGGGGGGGTTGTTCAAGGAATATTTTGTAGGTATGTGGGTTATTGCCCTAGAGATTTTTTTTTTTTTTTTTTGCATGTTTTTTTTTTGTCCTGTCACCCCTCAGAGGCTCTATCCCAACGTTGGTGAAGAGAATAGAATAGAAGAGAATAGAATAGAATAGAAGAGAATAGAAGAGAATAGAAGAGAATAGAAGAGAATAGAAGAGAATAGAAGAGAATAGAATAGAATAGAATAGAATAGAAGAGAATAGAATAGAATAGAAGAGAATAGAAGAGAATAGAAGAGAATAGAAGAGAATAGAAGAGAAGAGAATAGAAGAGAAGGGGACTGGTAGTGTCCCTTAGGCACTGTACTGTTGTAATTTAGATAATGTATTGTCTTTTTTCAATTTTTACCATGATTATCATTTTATAGGATAACGCTAGGGTTATGCTCTTCAACTAGGAGATTTTAGATTTTGTGTTAGGTAGACTCGTAGGCTTCATTTACTATCACCTCTTCATTTTCCTCTTCCGCCTATGAGTGCAGCCACCGGTGCTTGTGTCCCTTTTCGTCACATTCCTTGGTAAGTGACTGCATTCACTGAGTAGCTATTCTGCATCCATGAGCATTGTCGCAGGGGTGGAATTTACCGGGGTGGGATTAACTTGAGTGGAATATACCTAGAACCAAAGTACACTGTTTATAATTAAATAAATATCTAATCTCCCATATTTTCTCCGCAGACATCATCATTACGGAGGACACGGATTAGCACATGGTTATCACGGACATGGACACGGACACGGACACCATGGACACGGACTGGGACACTACGGACACGGACTTGGGCATTATGGACATGGACATTTTCCTTATGGGGGATTCTATGGACACGGACTCACGCATGGACTTGGGCACGGACATATTGGCTACGGACATGATCATCATGCATACCATTATTGATAATAATAAATTATTGTGATTAATTCATTAGTATTGATATTTCAGTCGATTTTTTAGTTTCAATCACATATTGATAATAATATAACGAATATAAATGTGAAAATGTATAGAAATGTTATAATGTTTTATGTTAAAATAAATAGAAATGTTACTAGCAAAAATTACTATTGTTATAAGATTATTAATACAATATTTGTTTTCAATTAATTCAAGGTATGTAAGACAATAGTACAATGGAAAGTATGGGACAATAGAAATATCATTCGTCACTCTACAACTAGGAATAAAATGAATAATCAACTAATAAGGTTTGTGTGACTGTCACAGTGTTATTCGTTACATTTCATTATCTTCAGTAACAATGTAGGCGTTACACCAATATCCGTGTGTAGCAATGAGTGTAACGCACGGGTAGCGTTATAACGTACAACATACACAGTGTTACTACATAGAAGTTAAGGGAATTTAAATAGCATCTCCTAAATTATTTTAAAAACATTTCAATGATTTTAATTTAATTACAAATTACGAATAAAATAAATTTTAATTTAATTTTTATCAGTTGTAGTTTGTAAATTGAATTTCAAAAGGGTAAGAACCGAGTTATTGAACAGTTCTACATTTTCGATAACGAAAGGAAAACTCTAAAATTATTATACTTAATGTTGGGTTATAATAATTATATATAGTTTTTATTATATGTACGAAAATGTGAAACTGTCCGATGACACGAAACTGACCCTAAATAATATTCAAATTATTTTTGGTTTTATTTTTATTGTTTGTATATGTTTATGTTTTTATTATATAGAAACTTTAGTTAGAAATTATGTGAAAATCAGATTAACTTTAAATCATGATTGTTATATTTTAATTATTTTATAGAGATATTTTGTTAAGACAACCAGAAATTGCTGTAAATAAAATAAAAGTTAAAAAGAACTTTGAATTTTTATACATAAGTGAAATAAATAGATTAAAACAACCAGAAATTGTTCTTGAAAATTAAAATATAAAACAACCATAAATTGTTGTAAAATGAAGAACTAAATTTGTTATATATAAAATGAATTGCTAAAAAAAACGTAAATTGTTATAAATTAAATGAATGATTGGAAACAACAAAAATTGTTATAAATAGAGTAAATATTCACCATCAGATGTTGTAAATAAAATTAAGAGTTAAAACAACAATCATATAGAGCATAAATAGTAGTAATGAGGGAAAGTGACCGTAGACTAATATTCCTATGAATGAAAGTAAGAGTTATTTCACTATATATCATTTCAGTTGATAACCGTACTAATAACTAACTGTGAACTGCTCCATCCCTTCACTTCACCTCCCCCCCCCCTCTTATTAACCCCCCCCCCCCCTATCCCTGACTAACCGATAGAGCAAATAATTATCCCCCAGTGTCAGGGACTCAATAAAGAGACACACATGAAAAAAAGACAACGGAAACAGTGGTGCAATGTTTGAAACACAGTGAACCATTTGAAACACAGTGAACCATTTGAAACACAGTGAACCATTTGAAACACAGTGAACCATTTGAAACACAGTGAACCATTTGAAACACAGTGAACCATTTGAAACACAGTAAACCATTTGAAACACAGTGAACCATTTGAAACACAGTGAACCATTTGAAACACAGTAAACCATTTGAAACACAGTGAACCATTTGAAACACAGTAAACCATTTGAAACACAGTGAACCATTTGAAACACAGTAAACCATTTGAAACACAGTGAACCATTTGAAACACAGTGAACCATTTGAAACACAGTGAACCATTTGAAACACAGTGAACCATTTGAAACACAGTGAACCATTTGAAACACAGTGAACCATTTGAAACACAGTGAACCATTTCAAAGTCTGTTTTAAAGTTTAGTTTTTATTATTTGACATTGAGATTGAGTGCAGGAAATAGAAATCACATAGAGATGAAGATAAGAAAGATAGCAAGGGATAGTTTTACACATCTACTGATAAGAGGAGAACTGATATGAGCAGTTGGTAATGAACTAGAAACCTTAACCTTAAACCGTCTAACAGTTTCTTATATTGAGGTAGGTTCCAAATTATCGGCACTACATTTTCTATAGAACCTCGTTATCTTAATTAGTATCCATGATACCTGCAGGTATCTTGGATACTAATTAAGATAATGAGTTAAATTATAATAATAATTATTTATTTTTCTCATATGATCGAAAATGTGAAACCGTCCGATAACTCGGAACTTACCCTATGTAGGTAAATAGATATGTAGATATTCATATATTTTTGGCATTATGATTTCAATGAGTCTGCTACTATTTACGCTTTCAAACTGCCATGTTTAATGTATTATTTCATTGAACATATCACTTAATTGATATTAATAAGGTATTTATTATTTATACCTCTGTGCAACATGTTAGTTTTGAACTTTGTTCTTTGAATTCAGTTTCAAAGAAAAAACTTTACATTCATTTTTAAAAATGTTTTAAAATATGCATTAATTTTTTACATAACATACCTTGACATAAATATCAGTTAATTAATTTTTTTTACTTAGACAGCCAAAGAATGTCCCGTGATGTTCATATACTCTATATAGTTTACCATTGAAAGAGGTTTAAAACTTTTCTGGTCATTTCGTTCTTCAGCAAGGAGAAATCCTTTCAGCTGCTTGACTGAACACTTCTAGTCGGTCAGTGACTGGAGAGGTCACACTCTCCCCAATATAAGTGACAGAGATGCTTAGTTTAGACATCAGTGTTACCTCTTCTCCTCTGGACATCCACACCACTAAAATGAACTCCAAAATAACCATTGTGAGTACAAACACATCTTAGATCTAGAAATTACAATCTTCTAACTAGGGTGAAGTAAGAAAATTGCGGCACACTAACTAACTTCTGCCTCTAACCACATAAACACTAATATACATAATGGCTTCAAAACGTTCTTTAAATTAATAAATTATAACATGCATTGCGCTTCTTTTGATATGCAACATTTCAATATAAAATCGGATAAGCAGGTTTTAGAGACTTTCTTGAGAGTGCCACAATTAAGAACTAAAGAGCCGCAATTTACCTGTGTGACCCTATCATTGTTAAGAAGTGCACAGTGGTTGGAAAGGGAGAATTTACTCAGACTCCGAAACTGAAAAACAAGAAAATGAAACAATGAAGTAAAAAATAATCAATTTTGAATTAGAAACACACAAATATTGGCCAAATCAAAACGAAAAATGTCTTTTTTTTCTTGTGTTGCAATATTAAATTCCAACAATTAAATAATTTTTATGAGAATAAAATCCTTTAGTGACTAGACCAATTGTGTTAACAAATTCCATATACCTTAAGAAATAGTTATGAACTTAATGATTAATCACAATATTCAAGTGAACAGCATATTTTCTAACTGAATTAACAAAAAGGTTCTAGTATAGAAAACCTTTATATTTTATATTAATGTTTATTTCTCTTTCAAAATATATAAACTAATTAATAAAACTAGTGAAATAAGCATTCTGTTCATCGAAGAAAATCAGAACAATTTATATATCATGAGTTTATGTAACTCTATTCAGTATTTGTCATTTTACAAGTAATTAAGAAATACCATCTCTATAACAAGATGAATACCTTATACTAATTCTTATTTCTTAATTCATTCATCAATTCATTAAAGCTCTCCTCCACTCTATTTTTTAATTACTCCATTTATCAAAACTAAGGATACTGATTTCAAGACTGCAAACCATTTCAAATTTGGTACTATATTTAGTCTAAGTTATATATATAATTATAAAGTTATTTTGGTGATTTCACTTCTACCCTCAGAATTTCAAGCGAAGAACTAGGATCCAAGGTTCATAGACTATAACAGGTTAAACGAATAGGGAAAAAATTACCATTGAGAAAACAACATTTTCTGTTTTCCTTCTTGAATATCTCTTAAACGGTAGATAGAATTCTTTAGAATTTAATAATCTATCGAATGGTATAAAAAATATTTCAATGAAATGGTTATTACCACTGTTAAAAGAACATAAAACTAACTGCTATTCACTCCGTTGTCCGTTGATTAATGGGCACTGGTCAACATTTTCATCAGCATTTAATTACTGTAGCTAAATGCTTAAAATAAGAACAAACCTAATATTGCAATAATAAAATAAGAAATAAACAATGTAAAATGTCAAATATTTGTAACATAGGTTTCATAGGTTTTAATCTAAAGAATAGGTTTTCATATAAAGAATTTGTAGACTCAGCTCTTAGTAACATTTCGTACTATTTCTATTCGTTTAACCTGTTATAGTCTATGAACCTTGGTAGGATCCATTATCTCTGAAATATTCATTACTATAATAAAGCTTTTAGACATATTATAAATGACTACCTATACCGGTATCTAAATACCATTACCCTAAAAAATCTTTAGGTACCTAAAAGTGAACCTATATACTTAATTACCATAAAATTTACTATAATCCGTAATAAGTTAGACTGCGTTCTTGTTCTTTTATTGAATCTTAGAAGAGTGAAAGTTGAATATGAGTATTTCTTATATAACTAATCAAGAACAGAATATTCGATCGATTTCTTTTCTGTTAACTGTTTTGTGTTATATAACCTTAATTAGCTCTACAAATCTAAAGCAATTCCAATTTTTTTTTTAATTTAGAGTGGAGAGGACCTGTAAAGCTGTCAACTCCTATTTCTTAATTAACTCATCGAGTTATTATAGGTTTGAATAGAGTAAAAATTATTCAGAAATATTCATCCAATCCACTACAATATATGTAACTCATAGACTAATTTTGCTGAGCAAGTTTAAATATTTATTTTAAATTTATAAAACATTACCAACATCCTTTTCCAGATCGCAGTTTTGGCTGTTTTTGTGGCCGTATGTGCCGAAGCTAAGCCAAGTCCTGAAGCCAAAGCCAGTCCAGTTGCCGAACCATCACCCATTGCCGTAGCCGATGCTGATCCCGGATACGGCGGACACGGTGGACATGGTGGACACGGATACGGAGCATACGGTTACGGATACACACAGTACTACCCCTCTCACGGATACGGATACGGACATGGTTATGGACATGGTGGTCATGGAGGATTCGGACATGGTGGATTTGGTGGTTTCGGACATGGTGGATTTGGTGGCTACGGACACGGTGGATATGGACATGGTGGTTATGGACACGGTGGATACGGACATGGTGGATACCATGGTGCTCATGGTCATGTCTACGTACATAGAGGTTATGGCTACGGTCATGGTCACGGTCACGGTGGTTACGGCTACGGATATTAAGAGAAGAGGTTTCGAACAACGAATTTAGTGTAGTTTGAAAGAAACGAAACGAACGAATTAAATATAAGAAAATACAAATATATTTATAAACCAAACATAGTACCTTGAGTTATTTTCATTTTTTCTTATCTAATATATACTAGTATAGATATAAACATTTTTGACTCGAATGATTGGTCAAATAACATATGTTTAATATTTACAGTCCAACAAGGCTAACAGTTATAAATATTTGCAGGAGAAACAATAATTAATTTCTTCAGGAGTAAAAATATAAATATCTTTCACGGGTAACAACTAACAAGGATATATAAATATATCTTCAAGAGTTAAAAAAAGGATTATCTTCATGGGTAACAATGATAAATATCTTCTTGGGTAACAATGATAAATATCTTCATGGGTAACAATGATAAATATCTTCATGGGTAACAATGATAAATATCTTCAGGGGTAACAATGATAAATATCTTCAGGGGTAACAATGATAAATATCTTCATGGATAACAATGATAAATATCTTCATGGGTAACAATGATAAATATCTTCATGGGTAACAATGATAAATATCTTCAGGGGTAACAATGATAAATATCTTCATGGGTAACAATGATAAATATCTTCAGGGGTAACAATGATAAATATCTTCATGAGTAACAATGATAAATATCTTCAGGGGTAACAATGATAAATATCTTCATGGATAACAATAATAAATAGCTTCATGGCACCTCCGCGGTAGTAACGCTTTGCAAAGTATACTGGGCAGTTTCACCGCGGCAGTCAGAGTGTAAGCACACACAGACCTGTAAAGTAGAAGATGTCCCAATACAGTAATTTTAAATATCAAGCGACTGCTGGTACGTTAACGTGGCATCAATCATGCATACTACATCTCGTTATTGCATTATTACGTTTGCAAAATGCGGGAAGGTCATATTTTCATCGGAATTTATTTATTTATCATATTGTTATTCGCTTAACTGAAAAATTATTCAACCAAATTGCCTTAAATTTGGTGAAAAAATTGGTCCGTGTCCAGTGACCTGCTGCTAGAATTTTGGGAGTGACCCGGTCAAAGGTCAAGGTCGTGGTCATTCATAACTCAAAAAGTATTGCACCATATTGCATGAAACTTGGTGGGACGATTGGTCAATATGCAGGAACCATTTTCTTAGATTTTGGGAGCGATCAGGTCAAAGGTCAAAGATCAAGGTCAAGACCAATTATAACTCAATAACTCAAAAAGCATTCAACCAAATTGTCTGAAAATTGATACGACGATGGGACAATGTCCACGAACCATCTGGTAGAATTTTGGGAGTGATCCGGTCAAAGGTCAAGGTCATTTATAACTCATTAACTCAAAAAGTATTTAACCATATTACATGAAACTTGGTGGATCGATTGGTCACTATTCAGTCACCAGTTTATCAGATTTTGGTAGCAAACGGATAAGCGGTGGCAAAGGTATGCGCTCTACCGAGTGCACGTAATCTAGTCTCATATAATTCATTTTTCTATATTTGAACAAGTTCGGTTTTATTGATCACAGTTCACGCCAAAAAACAAACATTCCGATGCAGAGTATGGGAAAGAAATTTTGTTAATATCGCTATAGAATCATTAATTTCTGGATAATAAATATAATAAAGAGAGGTAAAAGGATAGAAAGCACCGTGCAAAGAATGCAAAGCGTATCTGCCACGTTTTCACTGCCTTAGTAAATTTTGCGAAGCGTTTCTACCGCAGTGCATGCACCACGTTTTCACTCCTTATTATAGTTTGCAAAGCGTTTTCACCACCTATTATAGTTTGAATTTTAAGAAGCGAGAACAGGGCAGTGCAAACGCGGCGGTGAAACTGCTAGTATAGTATGGGCTTCAGCTGATAAATATATTCAGGAGTAACAATTATTAATATCTTTAGGGGTAACAACAATTAATATTTTCAGGGATAGCAATTATAGGTATCCTCAAAGATATCAATTTTAAATACCTTCAAAGGACTGTCACGGTTTAAACTTTTTTTATTAATAAAGTTACAATATTGAAACTTCTCACATGTTTGTATCATGTCTTATGCACAAAATTTCATTAAAGAATTTTTATATACAGTACATAAGTTATGGCCCTATGTCTCATTTATGGAATATTCAGTGCAAAAAAAATCATGAAAAATTTCTGTTTTTTCTATATAAAAAAGTACTATCACTAAATGCAATGACGAAATAATTCTGGAATTGCTTTAAATTTGTAGAGCTAAGGTTATATAACAGTAAGCAAAATTTAAATCGATCAAGCATTCTGTTCACAATTAATAATATAAGAAATATTCACATTTCGCTTTTTTCATTCTGAGATTCATGAGAAGAAAAAGGACCCATAATTGAGTAGGTATGTTCGTTTGTATATACATAGTACATACCTATTCAAATGCAGTGTTTTAAAATGAACAGTTCTCTAGATAGGAAAAATGTTATGATATATGAAAACTATTAGTAAGAAATACTCAATTAGGTACTTGGATTCATTATATTGATCCATTATCTTGAAATCAGCTTTGATATTGTTTTGAATTTGTCGGATCTAGTTAGCCTATCGGACATGCAGGCTTTTTCTTTGCTTGAAATTCAGAGGGGTATAGAAAGAACGGAAACAAATCTTAAATTACATATTATAATAAAACTATAAAACCAAATTTGAAATGGTTTGCAGTTTTATGATGATCAGTAGCCTTAGTTCTAATGAATAGAGAGAAAAAAAAATAGAATGGAGGGGACCTTTAATAAATAACCAGAAACAAAAATGTTTTCTACTGTTTTTTTTTTAATTTCCCTTTTCCTGAATAAATCGCTGTTATATATCTAAATGAATGTAATCATGAATAATTGTGCCCACCTACTCCCCTTTCTAAAATTAGGGAGATTTCGTCAAATCCCCCCCCCCCCTTCCGCTTCGCTAGTATCTTGTAGTTCATAGCTTACGTGATAAGGGTCAGATTGGCGTACAAATTTATGAGATTATTCTTCAGAGTATGTGTCTTCACAAAAACACATAAATAAAGAAGTTAAGAAATTTGCATTTACCCGTGAAAGAGAAACAATGATAAATGTCTTCAGGAGTCACAGTTATAAATATTTTCGGGGGTTATAGCAATAAATACTTTCAGGGGTAACATTAATAAATATTATCAAGAGTAAAAATAATAAATATATTATGTTTCGAAAACAATAATAAATAACTTCAGGAGTAACGATTATAAAAAAATTTAGGGCTAACGATAATGAATATTTTAATGGGGTAATCCATATATGAATATTTTCAGGGGTAATCCATATATGAATATTTTCAGGGGTAATCAAGCTAAATCAGGTAACAATAAATTGTATCACCAGATGTAACACATTTATATATTTTAGAGATAGCTATAATAAATATCTTCAAGAATAACAATAATAAATATCTAGGGGTAACTCTAATATACGATTGAAGAGTAACAATAATAAATATCTAGAGGTAACTCTAATATACAATTCAAGAGTAACAATAATAAATATCTAGGGGAAACTCTAATATACGATTGAAGAGTAACAATAATAAATATCTAGGGGTAACTCTAATATACAATTCAAGAGTAACAATAATAAATATCTAGGGGAAACTCTAATATACGATTGAAGAGTAACAATGATAAATATCTAGAGGTAACTCTAATGTACATTTCAAGAGTAACAATAATAAATATCTAGGGGAAACTCTAATATACGATTGAAGAGTAACAATAATAAATATCTAGGGGTAACTCTAATATACGATTCAAGAGTAACAATGATAAATATCTAAGGGTAACTCTAATATACAATTCAAGAGTAACAATGATAAATATCTAGAGGTAACTCTAATGTACAATTCAAGAGTAACAATAATAAATATCTAGGGGAAACTCTAATATACGATTGAAGAGTAACAATAATAAATATCTAGAGGTAACTCTAATATACAATTCAATAGTAACAATAATAAATATCTAGGGGAAACTCTAATATACGATTGAAGAGTAACAATAATAAATATCTAGGGGTAACTCTAATGTACAATTCAAGAGTAACAATAATAAATATCTAGGGGTAACTCTAATGTACAATTCAAGAGTAACAATGATAAATATCTAGGGGTAACTCTAATGTACAATTCAAGAGTAAAAATAATACATATCTAGGGGTAACTCTAATATACAATTCAAGAGTAACAATGATAAATATCTAGGGGTAACTCTAATGTACAATTCAAGAGTAACAATAATAAATATCTAGGGGTAACTCTAATGTACAATTCAAGAGTAACAATAATAAATATCTAGGGGTAACTCTAATGTACAATTCAAGAGTAACAATGATAAATATCTTGGGGAAACTCTAATATACGATTGAAGAGTAACAATAATAAATATCTAGGGGTAACTCTAATGTACAATTCAAGAGTAACAATGATAAATATCTAGGGGTAACTCTAATGTACAATTCAAGAGTAACAATAATAAATATCTAGGGGAAACTCTAATATACGATTGAAGAGTAACAATGATAAATATCTAGAGGTAACTCTAATGTACAATTCAAGAGTAAAAATAATACATATCTAGGGGTAACTCTAATATACAATTCAAGAGTAACAATGATAAATATCTAGGGGTAACTCTAATGTACAATTCAAGAGTAACAATAATAAATATCTAGGGGTAACTCTAATGTACAATTCAAGAGTAACAATAATAAATATCTAGGGGTAACTCTAATGTACAATTCAAGAGTAACAATGATAAATATCTAGGGGTAACTCTAATGTACAATTCAAGAGTAACAATAATAAATATCTAGGGGAAACTCTAATATACGATTGAAGAGTAACAATGATAAATATCTAGAGGTAACTCTAATGTACAATTCAAGAGTAAAAATAATACATATCTAGGGGTAACTCTAATGTACAATTCAAGAGTAACAATGATAAATATCTAGGGGTAACTCTAATGTACAATTCAAGAGTAACAATAATAAATATCTAGGGGTAACTCTAATGTACAATTCAAGAGTAACAATAATAAATATCTAGGGGTAACTCTAATGTACAATTCAAGAGTAACAATGATAAATATCTTGGGGAAACTCTAATATACGATTGAAGAGTAACAATAATAAATATCTAGGGGTAACTCTAATGTACAATTCAAGAGTAACAATGATAAATATCTAGGGGTAACTCTAATGTACAATTCAAGAGTAACAATAATAAATATCTAGGGGAAACTCTAATATACGATTGAAGAGTAACAATGATAAATATCTAGAGGTAACTCTAATGTACAATTCAAGAGTAACAATAATAAATATCTAGGGGAAACTCTAATATACGATTGAAGAGTAACAATAATAAATATCTAGGGGTAACTCTAATATACAATTCAAGAGTAACAATGATAAATATCTAGGGGTAACTCTAATATACAATTCAAGAGTAACAATAATAAATATCTAGGGGTAACTCTAATGTACAATTCAAGAGTAACAATAATAAATATCTAGGGGTAACTCTAATGTACAATTCAAGAGTAACAATGATAAATATCTAGGGGTAACTCTAATGTACAATTCAAGAGTAAAAATAATAAATATCTAGGGGTAACTCTAATGTACAATTCAAGAGTAAAAATAATACATATCTTCAGAGATAAAATAAAGATAAATTTTCATATGTAACATACAGTAACTATTAAAAACATATTCAGAAGTAGCAATTATACAAATCTTCATATATTATAATGAAAGATATCTCCCGAGTAACAATTTAAAAAATCCTAAATAGGAAAAAATTATAAATATATTCAAGAATAACAATTAGAACAATATTCAATGGTAACAACAATAAATATTTTCTGGGTATAACAATGAATAATTTCAGAGGTGACACTAATATATATTTCCAAGGGATGCAATAATGAATATCCTCATAGGGAATGAGTAACCAATAAGTAACAATGATAAGTAGTTGCAAGAGTAACAGTGATAGATTTTTCACCTTATATGTTCTCTATTTTATTATGATCTTATTGCATCACACTCTATTCAGATATTGAAAGTATTTGATTCCGTAGATAGGATTATTTTAATTGAGATATTAAGAAAAATTTCAGCGATAATTTAAATATCTACCTTTCTACAATATATTTAAATGTATAATCTTAAATGTTTCACTACATTATCATGTCGAGGATATTATTAAGTAGTTTCCTTATCCTCATTTGTCTGTCTGTCTCTCTTTCTGTGGTTTGTCACGCTTGGAGTAATATTCAGAAATTAGGCTGAATATGTCAGTGACTGGAGAGGTCACACACTCCCCAATATAAGTGACAGAGATGCTTAGTTTAGACATCAGTGTTACCTCTTCTCCTCTGGACATCCACACCACTAAAATGAACTCCAAATTAACCATTGTGAGTGCAAACACATCTTAGATCTAGAAATTACAATCACCTCGTTAAGAAGTGTACGGTGGTTGTAACGGGAGAATTTACTCAGACTCCTACACTGAAACACCAGGAAAAATAAACTATGAAGAAAAATTTGTCAATTTTGAATAAGAAAGACCAAAATAATAGTTATATCGATATGATTTATTTTTTATTTTATAACAAGTCTTTTTTCCTGAGCTTCCTTATTCAAGTCCTAACAATTAGTAATTTCTATAATAGTAAAAAGAAGTATCGGTACCACTGGTGACTAAACCAACTGTGTTAACAAATTCCATATACCTCAAAAAATAGTTTTAGATTTAATGATTTATCACAATATTCGAAATGAGACAATAATTTTATTCTACTAATTGAATTAACAAAATAGTTCAGGAAAAGAAAACCTTTAGATTTTATATTTAAGCTTATATCTCTTTCAAATCATATAAACTAATGAAAGCAGTGAAAAAAGCATTCTGTCAATTAAAAAAATGTTTAAAGGTCCTCTTCTGAGAAAAAAAAATGATTTATTACATAAAAATATATAATAGAACTAAGGTCAAGGATTATTATTCTGCAAACAGCATGCAATTCGGTTCAGTATATATTTCATTATTTGCTTTTAAAGTTTTTAATACTCTGTCTGCATCAACTGTACGAATCACTAACCTGACGCCGAAGAAGAAGAATGTACACTCTTTGTTTTGATTTCAAATTTGAATTTTATAAACAAACAATGCGTTTTCGGCCTTCATTCAAGATACTAATTGGTTCATGAAGTAAATGAACGTTTCTATAATAAGTTCATCAAATTTTATACATCTACACGAATTTTGAATGGATTTATTATACCTAATTCCTAGTTAACATTCAAAACAAATGGTGTACATTCTTTTTCTTCAGACTGTAAATTAGTAAGCTGGAAGTAAAATAGGTTTGGGAGAGTTTGGATTATGAAACATTAAAATTACTTGGAGGGAAACTTTCAATAAAGATTATTTATAAAGACATGAGTTTATGTAACTCTATTCACTATTTATCAAGGAATACCATCTCTTTGACAAGATGAATTACTTATTTCTTAATTTACTCATCAATTCATTATAGACTTGAACAGAATAAAATTATTCAGAAGATTCATCTAATCACTACAATATATATAACTCATAGGCCAATTTTACTCATTCTGTTTGAAAATTTATTGTATATTTATAAAACATTACCAACATCCTTTTCCAGATCGCAGTTTTGGCTGTTTTTGTGGCCGTATGTGCCGAAGCTAAGCCAAGTCCTGAAGCCAAAGCCAGTCCAGTTGCCGAACCATCACCCATTGCCGTAGCCGATGCTGATCCCGGATACGGTGGACACGGTGGACATGGTGGACACGGATACGGAGCATACGGTTACGGATACACACAGTACTACCCCTCTCACGGATACGGATACGGACATGGTTATGGACATGGTGGTCATGGAGGATTCGGACATGGTGGATTTGGTGGTTTCGGACATGGTGGCTACGGACATGGTGGATATGGACATGGTGGATACGGACACGGTGGATATCATGGTGCTCATGGTCATGTCTACGTACATAGAGGTTATGGTTACGGTCATGGTCACGGTCACGGTGGTTACGGCTACGGATATTAAGAGAAGAGGTTTCGAACAACGAATTTAGTCTAGTTTGAAAGAAACGAAACGAACGAATTAAATATAAGAAAATACAAATATATTTATAAACCAAACATAGTACCTTGAGTTATTTTCATTCTTTCTTATCTAATATTTACTAGTATAGATAGAAACATTTTTGACACGAATGATTGGTCCAATAGTATATACCTATTACCTATATACTATATAGTCCTACAGGGCTAATAGTAATAAATATTTTCGGGTTAACAATAATAAATATCCTCAGGGATAAAATGGTAAATATTTTCAGTGTAACAATAGACCAACAAAGTGAAGTGAATTTGGTTCCTCTTTAGATTATCAGCAAAACATTCCTATGTTATTCGTACGGGGAGAAGAATTAGGGGGCACGACATCCATTACAGCTGACTATTTATTTACTCTTAGAAATTTATAAGTCGGTATTTCAATACCTAGTAACTAAACGAATTCATTGCTAGAGAGTTAGTTGCTAGGAATAGAAGATCTAACTAGTTAGTATGTATTATTATAACTAATATTCATTTAAATGAATATTAGTTTTTCATTTAAATGAATATAAAAAAACATAAGATACTAGGTATCGAAATAATGACTTATAAATTTCTAAGTGTAAATAAATAGTCAGCAGTAATGGATGTCGTGCCCCCTAATTCTTCTCCACGTACGAATAACATGGGAATGTTTTGCTGATAATCTAAAGAGGAACCAAATTCACTTCATTTTGGTGGTCTATTAAATATGCTATTGGGGTAACAATGATAAATATCTTCAGGGGTAACAATGATAAATATCTTCAGGGGTTACAATGCTAAATATCTTCATGGGTAATAATGCTAAATATCTTCATGGATTACAATGCTAAATATCTTCATGGGTAACAATGGTAAATATCTTCAAGGGTTACAATGCTAAATATCTTCAGGGGTAACAATGGTAAATATCTTCAGGGGTTACAATGCTAAATATCTTCAGGGGTAACAATGGTAAATATCTTCATGGGTAATAATGCTAAATATCTTCATGGGTTACAATGCTAAATATCCTCATGGGTAACAATGGTAAATATCTTCAAGGGTTACAATGCTAAATATCTTCAGGGGTAACAATGGTAAATATCTTCAGGGGTTACAATGCTAAATATCTTCAGGGGTAACAATGGTAAATATCTTCATGGGTAATAATGCTAAATATCTTCATGGGTTACAATGCTAAATATCCTCATGGGTAACAATGGTAAATATCTTCAGGGGTTACAATGCTAAATATCTTCATGGGTAATAATGCTAAATATCTTCATGGGTTACAATGCTAAATATCTTCAGGGGTAACAATGATAAATATTTTCAGGGGTTACAATGCTAAATATCTTCATGGGTAACAATGGTAAATATCTTCAGGGGTTACAATGCTAAATATCTTCAGGGGTAACAATGATAAATATCTTCAGGGGTAACAATTTTTTATCTTCAAAGGCAACAATTTTTGAAACATTCAAAGATAACAATAAAAAATATTTTCAGAGGTAATAATTATAAACTACTCCAGCGGGGCAATAATAAATATCTCCAGGGTAAAAAAAATTGGCTGGATATAATAAATATCTTCAAGTACTAATAACAAATATCTTCAGGTACTAATAACAAATATCTTCATAGTTAACAATAATTGATATCTTTCGGGGTAACAATGATAAATAACTTCAGAGGTTACTACAGCTAGAGCTCGTACAACGAACACAAAATAAACTGGGAAGTGAGGTTGCTATACCGATGTAATGGTCGTTATACGAGTTAAGAAGTTAGTTCAGTTGAGGATTTATAGTTAAGCTTTGCAAGTTTTATTTACCAGCATTTCAAAGAGACACTAATGAAGGTAAACATTCTCAGAGTATCAATAAAGGAAAATTTTAATGAAAATCAAATTATAATTTGTATTATTCACTTATATAATTAAACAAAAATATAATTTAGGTATTACTACATGTCGCTTAAAAGTACAATAGAATATGATAAAAAGAGTAAAAAAATTAACTTCAATTACATACATATGTATCTATGTAGATGCAAACTAATATACTGTGAAACTCCTGCTGAGATATGAAACTCAGAGCCACTTCATATCTCGGGTGCACTAGAGAGTTTTCTATGATTAAAATCTTAAGGAAACTATATAATTTAAACATAGAAAAAATGTCATAATTCAGGTCCTTCATAACTCAGGACTTCATAACTCAGGAGTTTTAATTTACTTAACATAATAATAATCTTTAATTCAACTGAACACAATATAAAAATAAATTTTATATTTTTCTGATTCATATTTTTGGGTGGCCAACAATGAGTCCATATTCTTCGACAGCACGAAATTTTGCTTGGGTTTACCTCCAAAGTATAACAATTCAGATAAATAGTTATACTTGTTTCATATTTCTATAGAATTTTTTTGATCAAAGAAAATGTGTAGGAAAAGAGTAACTAAATCAAATTACTGAACAGAAAAAAAAACAGTACATCAATTGTTGATTGTAAATTGAACTACCTCTAAATGGAATAAAAATGAATAAATATGAGAATGGTATATGAGTAGATACTTGAGAGACAAACATAATATATATTAAACAATATTATTTAAGGTAGCCGGTAAAATGCTCGAAAACAATTGCTCGAAAGACAATTGTTCGAAAACAATTGCTCGAAAGACAATTGCTCGAATGAACAATTGCTCGAAAGAACAATTGCTCGAAAAACAATTGTTCGAAAAACAATTGCTCGAACGAACAATTGCTCGAATGAACAATTGCTCGAATTATCAAATTGCTCGAATGAACAATTGCTCAAATTATGAAATTGCACAGTTTTCGATTTTATAAATGTCAGTTATTCATGAAGTGGAGCTGCACCAAACAATGTTAGTTTCTTTTTAGTAATTGATCATTAATCATTCTATAAATGATTTTAATTATTACTCATTCTGCATAATCTCTTTTTTTAGACCGTTTGTGTCATCTCGTATGTAACATGTGAATTGGAATCATGTGGTGAATCACTATAACTATTCATGTTTTTCTTATCATTAACCCGAAAACTTAATTATTACTAGCCTATCTGTATGTGGCACCTCAATAGGTGAAATAACTCAAAGTCATGGCTGAGTTTTAATAAATCTATGAATTTTTTTTGCGTTTTATGATGAAAAAAGCATGAATAGTAGTGATTCACCACATGATTCCAATTCACATGTTACATACGAGATGACACAAACGGTCTAAAAAAAAGATTATGCAGAATGAGTAATAATTAAAATAATTTATAGAATAATTAATGATCAATTACTAAAAAGAAACAAACATTGTTAGGTGCAGCTCCACTTCACTGACTGTTATAAAATCGAAAACTGTGCAATTTTATAATTCGAGCAATTTTGTTCATTCCAGCAATTTGATAATTCGAGCAATTGTTCATTCGAGCAATTTGATAATTCGAGCAGTTTTTCATTCGATCAATTGTTCGTTCGAGCAATTATTTTTCGAGCAATTGTCTTTCGAGCAATTGTTCTTTCGAGCAATTGTTCATTCGAGCAATTGTTTTTCGAGCAATTGTTTTCGAGCAATTGTCTTTCGAGCAATTGTTTTCGAGCAATTTACCTAGAACCATTATTTAAAGTAGGGGATGCGTGACTCTTACAACGGATGATTTCTGTCCTTTGCAGAGGGTGTCCCTTTCGGCTTTTGAGATCGTCCGTTGTGTAAGCTTTACCTGTAAAAATAAATATCCTCACAGGTAACAATTATAAATATTTCTAGGGGCAACAACAATAAATAATTCCAGGGATAAAATTAAAATGTTTTCATGTTCACACTAATTGAATATCTACTAGGATGACAACAGTAAAATTCTTCTGGGGCAACAATGATAAATAACTTCAGAAGTAACAATGAAAAAAAACTTCAGGGGTAACAATGATAAATATCTTAAGGGGTAACAATGATAAATATCTTCAGGGGTAACAATGATAAATATCTTCAGGGGTAACAATGATAAATATCTTAAGGGGTAACAATGATAAATATCTTCAGGGGTAACAATGATAAATATCTTAAAGGGTGACAATGATAATTATCTTAAGGGGTAACAATGATAATTATCTTAAGGGGTAACAATGATAAATATCTTAAGAGGTAACAATGATAAATATCTTAAGGGGTAACAATGATAAATGTCTTAAGGAGTAACAATGATAAATGTCTTAAGGAGTAACAATGATAATTATTTTAAGGGGTAACAATGATAAATATCTTAAGGGGTAACAATGATAATTATCTTAAGGGGGTAACAATGATAAATATCTTAAGGGGTAACAATGATAAATATCTTAAGGGGTAACAATGATAAATATCTTAAGGGGTAACAATGATAATTATCTTAAGGGGTAACAATGATAAATATCTTAAGGGGTAACAATGATAATTATCTTAAGGGGGTAACAATGATAAATATCTTAAGGGGTAACAATGATCAATATCTTAAGGGGTAACAATGATAAATATCTTAAGGGGTAACAATGATAATTATCTTAAGGGGTAACAATGATAAATATCTTAAGGGGTAACAATGATAAATATCTTAAGGGGTAACAATGATAAATATCTTAAGAGGTAACAATGATAAATATCTTAAGGGGGTAACAATGATAAATATCTTAAGGGGTAACAATGATCAATATCTTAAGGGGTAACAATGATAAATATCTTAAGGGGTAACAATGATAATTATCTTAAGGGGTAACAATGATAAATATCTTAAGGGGTAACAATGATAAATATCTTAAGGGGTAACAATGATAAATATCTTAAGAGGTAACAATGATAAATATCTTAAGGGGTAACAATGATAAATGTCTTAAGGAGTAACAATTATAGATTTTTCATTTTATGTTCTCAATTTTTTTCTATCACGATCTTATTGCATAACAACTGTTTTGATCTTAAGTAGTATTTTATACCGTAGATAGGATTATTTTAATTAAGAAATTGTATCATTTTTGACATTAGGAACAATTTTGGCGATCATTTAAATATCTACCTTTCTATAGTATATTGAAATATATAATTTTAAACGTCTCACTACATTATCATCTCAAGGATTATATCGTCCCCATAAGTAGTTTCCTTATCCTAATTTGTCTGTCTGTCTCTCTTTCTGCGGTTTGTCAAGCTTGGAGTAATACTCAGAAATTAGGCTGAATATGTCAGTGACTGGAGAGGTCACACACTCCCCAATATAAGTGACAGAGATGCTTAGTTTAGACATCAGTGTTACCTCTTCTCCTCTGGACATCCACACCACTAAAATGAACTCCAAATTAACCATTGTGAGTGCAAACACATCTTAGATCTAGAAATTACAATCACCTCGTTAAGAAGTGTACGGTGGTTGTAACGGGAAAATTTACTCAGACTCCTACACTGAAACACCAGAAAAAGTAAACTATGAAGAAAAATTTGTCTATTTTGAATTGGGAGGAGTTAAATATCTGTCAAATCCGAACAAGAAATGTATTTTTTTTTTCCTCTGCTGCCTTATTAAATTTCTAAAGATTAAATTATTTTTTATGAGAAAAAAAATTCCGCCTCACCATTATATAGTGACTAGACCACCAGTGTTAAATTCCATTTACCTCAGAAAATATTTATCTATTTAATGATTTATTTATTCTGCTAACAGTATTAAACTAACCGAATTGACAAAATTGTTTTGGAAAAAATAATCTTTAGATTTTTCCCTTTCAAATCAAATAAAATAATGAAACCAGTGAAAAATAATTGTATCCGTAAAAAATAAATTAGAATAATTTAGATAACATGAGTTCCTGCAATACTATTCAGTATTTATCCTTTTAAAAGTAATTAGGAAATGGCATCTCTATGACAAAAGGAATAGCTCCTCCCAATTCCTATTTCTTAAATAACTAATTAGTTCATAAAAGCTCCTCCCAATTCCTATTTCTTAATTTATTCATCAAATCATTATAGATTTGAATTGTGTCGAATTATTCGGGAAAATCTATAATCTCTTTAAATACTTATTGTATATTTATAAAACATTTCCAACACATCCTTTTCCAGATCGCAGTTTTGGCTGTTTTTGTGGCCGTATGTGCCGAAGCTAAGCCAAGTCCTGAAGCCAAAGCCAGTCCAGTTGCCGAACCATCACCCATTGCCAAAGCCGAACCCAAAGCCGATGCTGATCCTGGATACGGCGGACACGGTGGACATGGTGGACATGGATACGGAGCATACGGTTACGGATACACACAGTACTACCCCTCTCACGGATACGGATATGGACATGGTTATGGACATGGTGGTCATGGAGGATTCGGACATGGTGGATTTGGTGGTTTCGGACATGGTGGATTTGGTGGCTACGGACATGGTGGTTATGGACACGGTGGTTACGGACATGGTGGATACGGACACGGTGGATATCATGGTGCTCATGGTCATGTCTACGTACATAGAGGTTATGGTTACGGTCATGGTCACGGTCACGGTGGTTACGGCTACGGATATTAAGAGAAGAGGTTTCGAACAACGAATTTAGTCTAGTTTGAAAGAAACGAAACGAACGAATTAAATATAAGAAAATACAAATATATTTATAAACCAAACATAGTACCTTGAGTTATTTTCATCCTTTCTTATCTAATATTTACTAGTAGATATAATCACACAACTATAAGTTGAGAACACTTTTGACACAAATGATCAGTCAAATAATATATACCTGCAGGGCTAACAGAAATAAAAATTCACAGGGGTAACAATAATAAATAGCTTCAGGGATAACAATTATAAAAAATCTCCAGTGGTAACAATTATAGGGGTCTAGGAATAAATCCCCTGGAGGAAAAAATCCCCCGGGGAAAAAATCCTCAGAGGAAAAAATCCACCCGGAAAAAATCCCCTTGGAAAAATCCCCCGGATAGCATTAAACGAAGAAAGAATATCCTCAAGTCAATATTTTCCCAAAAACCTACAAAATTATGAAAGCATATACTTATAGTATCAAATTACAACAGTTTGAATAAACAAATATAAAATGTTTAGACTGTAGCAAACTAACGTTACAAAGTCTGAAAATTTTAAATAGGCTGTACAAAACTGAAACTTTAAAGTGTACGTTATAGCCTTAATATAGCTTATAAATGAAATATATTCGTCATATTTTCCAACCACATTGCGAAGTCTAATCAAAAATTCTTGATATTTGCGATTCTTCAGAGGAGTGTTACCAGCACTAAGTTGCTCTAAGCAAAATTACTGAAATGATTGTTTATTACAAAAGACTTTGACGTAGAAGATTTACATCTTTAAAATTAAATTACAGTCAACTATACATTTTGTGATTGTGACATTTAATTAACCATACATACATGTAACATGATATATGTATTATATGTATTAATAAAATAGATTATATATACACAGTAGAAAGAAACTATTTAACTATTGAGCTATAGAGTGATGATAGATGATTAAAACTAGCGATATATAACTATCAATAGACAAACAAAGGCAAAGAATAGTTCAAACGATGTCATTCAGTTAATATGAATTACCACTTGAATAAATGATGCAGAATAAACTAATTTTAACTAACCAAGTTTTGAACATAAACAAAATTTCGTATAATATTATATCCAAAATTTAACTTATTTAAATATTACCTCTTCTTTATCTTCTACACTCTTACGAGTCTACAGCTACAGTGACTATACATCTCATAAATTTGATGTTTCTTATTGGGCATTTAGCTTGAGACTGATGGTCAAAGATTAAAACTAGGGATATGTAACTATCAATAGAAATATAGGGCACAAATAATATGTTTTCTGGGAGGATTTTTTCCGACGGGTGATTTTTTCCGGATACCTATTTATAGATATTATCAGGGGTAACAATTTTGAGATACATTAAATAGTAACATTGATAAATATCTTAATGAGTAACAATTATAAATATCTTTGAGGAAAAGAAAAAATATATTTTCAGGGGTAACAATTATAGATATATTCTGAGTTAAAAACTATATATCTCAAGGGATAACAGTTTTAGATATCTTAAGGAGAAACAATTATAACTAACTTCAAGAGTAACAATATTTCATATCTTGAGAAGTTCAGGGTAACACAATAAATATCTTCAGTAGTAAAGCATAAATATTTCCAGGAGTATAATAATTAATATATTCAGAGATAACAATGATAAATATAGGAGTAACAATACTATAAATCTTCAAGGGAAATAATAATTTATATTTACAGGGGTAACACTGATATACAGGGTGTTCCAAAACACGGAACCCATATTTAAATTAGTTTATTTCAACAACTATTGAAGTGTCATCTTTCTTTCTGATATCATTTAGTTTTTTGCGCCCTTCTACTTCCAAAGTTAAAGTTTCGTAAAATCTCATTCATTTTTGTGAATGTTATAACGATTTTATTAATAAATGGGTGGTGAAAATGACTTTGCTCAAATGGTCAGAAAACAGACAATGAAGTTAGTTCAAACATAAAAATATTCTTTTTAGACGACAACCCCATTAATAAAAAATATTTATTTCCAGATTTTAAAAAAATTAAAAAAACTTCTCCTCCTATAAAATATTGACAATCTGAATAGATGTATTTAAGAACAAAAAGGAAGGCACAAGTTGCCATTTTTTAAGGGTAGTCCAGGTCGCAAGAGAACAGGCCGATCTGAAAAGAAAATCAATCCTATTACCTATTTTAAAAACCAAATGTTTCTATTATGAGAAATTATGGATTAAATATCTCGGAATCTTTAATTAATCGAATTACCAAACTAGACATACAATATGGCACCCCTAGAAAATAAAAGTCAGAGTGATAATTTTAATTTCCACAGAGATAGAGTCAGTCAAAATAAATATCAGGCCTGTCTGCGAAGCATATTGTCGAAATTTATGATTATTTACTTCTTTGTTCATGTGAAATATAGCTTCATCAGTAAAGACTCAAAACGAACATGTCTTTGCAAGAGCCAGTTGGCGAAATTCTACGGCGTGCAAAAACAGTTTCAAGAAATTTACTGTTTCAGACCGTACCTACTGACCTGAACGACTCTTGTTAAAATTTTAGTTTGTGACTTCCTTTTTGTATTCAATCACATTTCTCCATATTGTCAATATTTTATAAGAGGAATAATCAAACCCTGGAAATAAGTTAATGTGGTTAAAGTCTAATAAATATATTTTTAATGTTTAAACTTACTTCATTGTCCGTCTTCATCCATTTGTGCAAAGCCATTTTCACCACTAATAAATAAAAAAGAATAGGTACCATTCACAAAAATGAATAAAATGTTATGGAAATTCAATATTTGATGGAGAAGAGTTAATTAAACAAACAAAATGTTGCCAGAAAGAAAGATGTAGATTAAATAGTCATAGAAATATACTACTTTAAAATTAGGTTCTAGTTAGTTTTATTTTATTTTTTGGGGGGTGGGGATTTAGGGGTAACAATATTAAATATTTTCAAATGGCAATTATTAATATATTCACGGTCAGCAATTATAAAAATCTAAATGATGACAATTCTAGAAATCTTCAGGGTAACAATTCAGAGATACATTAAATAGTAACAATTTCAAAGGTAAAAATAATAAATATTTTCAAGGCAAACAATGATAGATGTCTCCAAGATACCAATAATAAATAGCACCAGGGGTAACAATGATAAATATTCTTAGGGGTAAAAATGATAAATATTCTTAGGGGTAACAATGATAAATATTCTTAGGGGTAACAATGATAAATATTCTTAGGGGTAACAATGATACATATTCTTAGGGGTAACAATGATAAATATTCTTAGGGGTAACAATGATAAATATTTTTAGGGGTAACAATGATACATATTCTTAGGGGTAACAATGATAAATATTCTTAGGGGTAACAATGATAAATATTCTTAGGGGTAACAATGATAAATATTCTTAGGGGTAACAATGATACATATTCTTAGGGGTAACAATGATACATATTCTTAGGGGTAACAATGATAAATAATATTCTTAGGGATAACATTTAAAAATATTCTTAAGGGTAACAATGATAAATATTTTAGGGGTAACAATGATAAATATTCTTAGGGATAACATTTAAAAATATTCTTAAGGGTAACAATGATAAATATTTTAGGGGTAACAATGATAAATATTCTTAGGGATAACATTCAAAAATATTCTTAAGGGTAACAATGATAAATATTCTTAGGGATAATATATAAAAATATTCTTAAGGGTAACAATGATAAATATTCTTAGGGATAATATATAAAAATATTCTTAAGGGTAACAATGATAAATATATTTAGGGGTAACAATGATATATTTTTCAAAATATGCTCTCAATTTTTTATGATCTTTGCATCGCACTCCAAAAAAGTAATTGATACCGTAGGTAGGATTATTTTAATTAAGAATATATATCTTCATGTCATTAGGAACAGTTTTAGCGATTACTTAATTATCTACCTTTGTGTTAGACAATAGTATGTAGAAATAAATAATTTTAAACCTTTCGCAACATTATTATATTCAGAATATTATACTACAATAATATTCACCACTTTCGAGATTTTCCTGTTTAAGAAATGCATTGTGCTGCCACCTGTGTTTAAAAGTGACACAAGCCGTTAGTACGTAACTGCAAAATTTAATATTAATTGAATCATTGTGGACAAATTGTAAACTTGTTTGTTACTGACAATAGTCTGTCAGAAAATTCTGTCGCTGTTTTCTAAACTAAATATTTAAAATTTATTGTTTAATCAATCGATTAAAATATAGTAACCACTTTGAAACACAGATGGCAGCACTATGCTTTTTTTGAAACTAGAATTTCCAAGATTATTTTATCTTTATTGTAGTTGTCGTAGAATATCTTTAATTATATCACGGTTCAAATCTGAATAGTCACGTCTTAGTCTATTTATATTTTAACGATGATCATTAAGTTCTCAACAAAGATTATTTCAATAGTTTACTTTTAGCGGCCAATGCAGTAATCAATTATAAGTATAAATATTTTTTTACTTATTGCTTTTTTCGGGAGTTTTTTTTTTCATTGCGCTGGTATCTAATATTGCCAGAATGTTTAAAAAAAACATGAATTCTAATTCAAATTTCAAACATATTTCACCCATAATATTATTTAACTCTGAAATATTATAAGAGGTTCAATGCATAAAAATTTAATAAATTTTAATAAACAGTGTACTGATTTTAATGAAACATGTACAATTTTAAAATAATAAATGTGCAATGCAAGAGGCCAGATCTATAAGTTGCTACTTTTCATTTAAACAAAAACTTACTAATTCTAGTCTATAATTCAATCTATAAATGTATTCTATTTTTATTCATTCTATCATTAAATAAAGTTATAAATATTTTAAATTTAAAAATTATTGCAAATATTAATTTAACATTTAACATTAGGTTCACAAGAATTTTATGATGCATATCTTAGTGAACTTCAACATACTCATAATTATTCATTATGTTATCTTTTTTTTTTTTGCATCATACAGTAGGCTAGTGTATGATAAAGTGATTCTCTATAATGAACATATTTAGTTTAGTCTGCTACGAATGACTATAAGTTTTCCATGCATCACTATATTGTGAATTAGTTACATTTCATGAAAGAGGAGTTCTACCAGTGCAACTCCTCTATAATGAAGTCATGTGTAGTGAACCATCCTGAATTTTAGAGTCCTGAGAGATGAAAAACCTTGTATAATGAATTTATTTTTAAGAGAAATAAAATATTTTGTATAGTCTGTCATGAAAAGACCAGTTTTCTGTTTATCTCATATATCCTCTATAGTAGAGTAAACACTCTATAGTGAACTAGTTGAAGTTCACTATAGATGAGTTCTACTGCTATCCCTAATGTATGTATATAAAGTGCTCCGTTAAATAACACAAAAAATGAGTATGTTCATAGGAAACAATGGAAACTATCGTTAGTAAATTTTAAAAATCCATTTTAGATATGGATTTTTGTTTCACAATTAAACTTTTTGGTGATGTAAATATTAATATGATTTTCTCTAATAGGGAATTGTGCTTTGAATTCATTTGTATATGAAATTTCGATTTTGATTTCATTTGTACATGTAATTTTTATAAGGATTTCTCTTTCTCATGTGGAAATTTTTGGGAAAGTGGAGTACAAAAAGTTTGATGTATTGTAGATGGTGAGAAACAAAGACTTGATGTAGAAAAGAAGTAATAAATACTGAGCACATACTTAGCTCATAAGGTCATTGATTGTTTTCCTTGGTTTACACTTATCCTCTCCAGTGTCATAAATGACGAAATTGAAGCATTAATGACATGCTATCAAAGACAATTATCGTAACCTGGCCTACAGCTTCCGATTTGTCATCCCTATCTAATCCATGTAATCACCTGCTTGACTGAACACTTCTAGTCGGTCAGTGACTGGAGAGGTCACACACTCCCCAATATAAGTGACAGAGATGCTTAGTTTAGACATCAGTGTTACCTCTTCTCCTCTGGACATCCACACCACTAAAATGAACTCCAAAATAACCATTGTGAGTGAAGCGCCTCGAACTGCAAAAATTTATAACTTCTTCATTAAATTATATTTCATGTCCATTAAGTTTTGTAAATTTAAACACTAGAAATGAGTTTCAATCGAGAATCTTGGATCGATATTTGTATTTGAAATCTGAATTTAAAAAAATGGAAAGGGAAGAAACATGTCAACCTCTCAAATTTATACCAGAGTATAAGCTAAAATTTGAATGTTTCATTTATGAAATTTATATCATTTTTTCTTTTTCAGATCGCAGTTTTGGCTGTTTTTGTGGCCGTATGTGCCGAAGCTAAGCCAAGTCCTGAAGCCAAAGCCAGTCCAGTTGCCGAACCATCACCCATTGCCAAAGCCGAACCCAAAGCCGATGCTGATCCTGGATACGGCGGACACGGTGGACACGGATACGGTTACGGATACGGACATGGCTTTGGCGGCCATGGAGGATTCGGAGGTTTCGGACATGGTGGATTTGGTGGTTTCGGACGCGGTGGATTTGGTGGTTTTGGACATGGTGGCTATGGACATGGTGGATACGGACACGGTGGATACGGATACGGTGGATACGGACACGGTGGATATGGATATGGTGGATACGGACATGGTGGATACCATGGTGCTCATGGTCATGTCTACGTACATAGAGGTTATGGCTACGGTCATGGTCACGGTCACGGTGGTTACGGCTACGGATATTAAGAGAAGAGGTTTCGAACAACGAATTTAGTCTAGTTTGAAAGAAACGAAACGAACGAATAAAATAAATAAAAATAATATAATTTTTATATTAATCTTATTATCCTAATACAAATATTATTTCTAAGTACATCTATAGATATATGTAGTAATAATATAGAGCCGTCATTTTTATATGTTACTCTATAAATTTGATTTCCATCGCGTTCAGAAATCCATTAAAATCTACAACCAAACTGTAACTAAATCTGAGTGCACGGATCAGAAGTGTGGATAGTTAAATTATACAACCCAAACTGAGAAACTGTAATTTCTAACGGGTGAAATAGGAATGATTTATTCTCACTCATCTGCACTTCTTTACCATCTTGAGAGTGCGAAGTGATAGTACTTTCAGTAGTGGATTCTTTAATATAAGTTTGACAAGCTATACGGTTGTTCTACAATTATCTTCTTCTTCCGATAGAGTTTGATTTTAGCGATCATACTCACAGTAAGTTTCAAGTTATCGAAAAGTTCCATATTTTCGAACATGTTGTGTGTGGCGTAAATATGGAAACTAATAAAAGTTGATATTATAATGCAATGAAAATTATAATTCACAATTTAAAAATATATATGTATACATGTACCATATTACTATACTATAATACAAAAGCAAATTTTATAATTTTATTCAAATGTCCAGAATGCATTTGATTACCACATCCAGTCTGTTGTGAACACCTTCTGCCGCAACACGCAGCTCTTCATATGGGATTTCTTGCCACGTTCACAGTAGAGAGCATTTTAAGTCGTTCAAACTGCGATGAATTTTTCCAAGGCCTTGGATTCGTTGATGAACCACACCGAAAAGTTCATGGGATTCAGATCCGGGGAGCAGAGAGGCCACACTTCTACAGTTCGAAACATTCGAATATTTGCTGTCTGCACCAGTTCCGATTAACATTCTGAGTGTGACGGGGCCCCGTCTTGTTGAAATGTCCACTAAGTGCCCTCGTAGAATTGTGATCATCAGCAAATTGTAACATTGGCTTCAGAATGTTTTCAACCTAACATTCGGCGTTAATTTTGGAGGCTTTATGTACTTAACATTTCTTCCAACTATTGTGTCATTTCTTCGATTATAAGCTAATTCAATTGTTGAAGATCATCTCATCTGACCAAAAATTCTCGCCAGCCATTCAGACTTGAATCTTCTGAATAAGTTTGCTCCTCTTCCATATTTTTTCTTTACAGCTGCTGACAGGCTTAATCTCCTTTGAAGGGTGAAAGAAGACATTTTCAGGAATTCGTGGACGAGTCGCTTCACGGTACTGGGACTCATGTCAGCGGCCTTCGCTAGCAACTTAATCGATCTTTTCGGGTTTCTCCTATTCTTCTCTCGAATGCGTTTTGTCTTTGGTTTAGAGTTTAGAGTAACTTTAGATCGTTGAAAGCGTGCTCTACCACTTCTTGGACAATCAGAAAAATCTCTTCCTTCATTAAAATTACGCCAGACAATCAATCTCGCAATTGAAAATTTCTTTGCAATAGTGGAATCCAACTTTCCTGCACGGTGTAATTCGACTATAACTGCTCTTTTGTCTGATATTGTTCAACTGGCTATATTAAATAACAAATTGTGATGTGATAATGTAGTGTTGACTATTCTATTACCCACCATCTACTAAGGAACTACTTTTCCGAAAAGATAAATATATTTGAAAATTTGTTAAGGATACCAAATGTTAAATTATGCAGTTTTATCTTATACGATTGAAAATGTGGAACCTTCAGATAACTAAAACTTACCCTATAACTTACAAAGTAGGATAAGGTTAGTACCACTATACAGTATGGACACAAAAATGTTTTCTCTTTTTCAAATACTTGAAAATCGTTAGCCAATGGATGAAAAAACTGTATCTTGGTCTCTTTTTCTCCGCCTCTTATTGTACTATTAACAGGTAAAAACTATTTTTAACTGATGGACATAGTTTAAGAACAGGTAAGCAAAGAGTTAGGGTGATTATTTTTGTCATTGCGCGAAGGTTATTCTTAGAGCTAACTTTGTGATTTTACTTACTAAAAGGCAGTGAATAAAAAGAAAAATATATAATGGTATGCATTTTAGTACAGGGTGTTTACACTTCTTTCTTGGAAACTATTTGGAAATAGAACAACTTCAGTGATATTTTGATATCATCGAAGTTTTCACTCTGAATATTCGTTCTCCGCTTGTTCATTGCATGGTTAAGACCTGCTTCACACATTCATTTTCAACACCGCGGAAAAACGCTCTTCTTGAATGTGTTCAAACTTGCGTTTTTTAATCGCTGAAGTAAAAATTTAATGTTATTCTTCCATCAGTGATAAAAAAAACGCAAGTATAAACACATTTTAAGAAATGATTTCTTCCGCGGTGTTAAAAATGCAAGTGTCTAGCGAGCCTAAACCATGCAATGAACAACCCAGGTAGCAAGCATTATTCCTGGGATATTAAGGGAATATCCCAGGCAAGAATGATTTATTCCTGGGATATTCCCTTAGTATCCCAGGAATAAATCCTTGCTGCCTGGGAAGCGAAGAACGAATATTCAGAGTGAAAACTTCGATGAGATCAAATTGTTTTTACCAGTTAATAGTACAATAAGAGGCGGAGAAAAAGAGACCAAGATACAGTTTTTTCATCCATTGGTTAACGATTTGCAAGTATTTTAAAAAGCGGAAACATTTTTGCGGCCCATACTGTATAGAGTATGATAATCAGATGATCGAAATCAATTTGATGTGACCGGGTTGTGACCCAGAAAATCTTGCATTGCATTAATTTATACGTAAATACTATGCTTTTGGTTAATAAAAGTTCATCTTTAATCATTATGGTTCTTTTTTTTTGCCTATAATTGTATCAATAGTAGTAGTATATCCACAGATAAAACTTTAATGTCTATTTTTAGTCTAAGGACCACTAAAAGCTATAGAACTGTGGTTAGGAAAAGTTGGTCAGTTCTGAACATTTAACTTAACTATAGTAAACCATGAAATATACATTTAGGTAAATAACCATATATTGTAATTTGCATGTTGACATCTTATATCAATCCTCCTAAGTCCACAGCGAGATACCGATTTCAATTACATTTCTTCTTGGAAAGTCTCCGGGGGACTAGCGCCTCTGTCCACACTTTTGAACATGGGATTACCTACCTACTTAGTCACTACTAAATTGTATTCTTTTTCTTGTCAATTACTAACAGGTATTGGTTGCATTGAATTTCCATTACTTAATTTCTTAATTGTTATTCATAGGAACTAAAGTTTAAAAGTTAACTAGCACAGGCTCCTAGGTCGTATATGTTCAAGACCCTATTTTTTAGATAAGTAAAGAAAAAGAAAACAATATTAACACACCTGAATTATATCGATATATTTAAAATTAGGTTCAATCGCTATTTTTACTATTTATCAAATGAATCACTTATATAATATAACTTTAAACTTCTCGATATTAACATAAAAAAACGAGGGATTATGAGCCGCTGAATCACAAACAAAACATGTGACGTCATATTTTTGAGTGACCATACTATAGTTACCATACCCTTCATGTCACTGTATCCTGGGTAGTACATATACCAATAGAGTGGTGTATGTGTCGTAAACATTTAGTCACTAGGTTAACAGATTATAATCTATATTACGGCAATCAAAGTGAGTAAAGCTATTCAAGCTCATTAGTTGTTGTTAGCATATCAACCAAGTATTTGATCTACATAGTTTTGAAACTATTTAGCTATATTTTCAATGTTGAGCGAGTGATGTTCAGATGAGTGAAATGATGACGTGACAAGTCACAGATTTTAAAAGATTTTTAAGTTTTACCACCTTATCCTAAAAAAATTTACTTTTAAATTATACATGTAACAATGAAACAATGCAAATTTGGTTTTATCTGTATATTAAATTACAAAATAAAATATATATTTCTGAGGTGATATGTAAGTAATTTTTCAGTATTATCGATGAGATAAAAAAGAAAATTCTAGTATTCAACACCATGCTTGACGTGCTTCTTTGATGTGCTGTAGGAGACTTTGGGAACAGCGTGAGATTTTTCGTAGGTCACCTTCTTGTAACCACCATGGTTGACACCGTGTCCGAAACCTTTGGTGTGCACAACCTTGTTCAAACCATGCTCGTATCCAACAACATTGTTCAAACCATGTTCGTATCCAGCATTGTGTCCAAGACCATGTCCATGACCATGTCCAAGACCATGTCCGAGACCATGACCATGGCTAATTCCATATCCTCCAACACCATGTCCAAGTCCTAATCCATGGCCAGCACCAAAACCGAATCCGCGTCCGAGTCCCAAACCATGTCCACCTCCAATACCAATACCATGTCCAACAGCACCGTATCCTCCAGCTAAACCGATACCGTGTCCAGTATTGTAGCCAATACTTTGATGTCCAAGACCCAATCCATGAGCACCACCATATCCTCCACCCAGACCTAATCCAGATCCATATCCATCCAAGCCTCCGATGACTCCTCCTTGATGGAGACCTCCATGGAGACCAATTTGAGAATATCCTCTGTTGATAACCTGTGGGCCATATCCTCCACCAAGGCCTCCAATAGCTCCATGTCCGTATCCGGGTGAGTAAGTCTTGTAGACACTCTGTTTGTGAACAGTTGGTACTACAAGTGTCTTTCCGTAGCCATGTCCAAGACCGATACCGCCATGTCCTAAACCAATACCTCTGTGTCCAAGACCAATACCTCCGTGTCCAAGACCAATACCGCCATGTCCAATGCCAATACCGCCATGTCCAAGACCGATCTGTCTGTGTCCTAATCCATGTTCCAGGCTGTGTCCGTAGATGGGTTCTGGATCGGCATCTGCGTCGGCATCGGCGTCAGCGTCAGCGGTGACACGAGCTACGATGAAGAGGGCGATAACCTGAAATAGAATCACAAAATTGAA
This sequence comes from Caprella mutica, assembly GCA_947561585.1. Classification (NCBI taxonomy): domain Eukaryota; kingdom Metazoa; phylum Arthropoda; class Malacostraca; order Amphipoda; family Caprellidae; genus Caprella; species Caprella mutica. The sequence goes on from CANNZV010003047.1 coordinate 56,622, forward strand.
ACAATTTTTTTGAAACAACATTAATTGAAAAAACATTAATTGAAAGAACATTAATTGAAAGAACATTAATTGAAACAACATTAATTGAAACAACATTAATTGAAAGAACATTAATTGAAACAACATTAAAAATCAAGTATGAAATGTAATTTGAAATTTTGTATTAAATAAGATTTATCATAGCAATTTCTAACTTGACATGTTTCTACTTCTTATCAGTTAAACCTAGTTTTAAAATGACGAATCTAAATAGATCAAATAAGTTCACACAAAGTCTAAAATGAAATTTAGCTTTCAGAATAAATTTAATAACAGGATAAAATTGTGTTGTGTTTTAATTTAATTTGATCATTGAAGGCTTAATTTCTATGTTTCACACAACTTACGAAGAACTTCATGTTGATAATATTTGTATGTTCACTGTTTAACATCAACTGACTGAGTGAATAATGAAACCAAAGCTGCTGAGTTTTATACTAAAGCACTCCCTATTAGTTAGGTGCGACTCCATGTGTCCAATGTCATTCACACTGAAAAGATTGTCACAAGGTTGCTATATCGATACAATAAGGAAAACTCTATAGTCAGGAAATGTTAAATGCTGATAGTGACTGAAAGTATGTTATTAAAATAACTCCATATCGTACTCAATATGTTTGTATGCGCTACAGAAAATGAAGTCGATGTGCTGCCATCAAAAATGAATTGACGGTTTACAGTTTGATATTAACGAGTAATACCTAATATTGATTGTAATTTAATCTAGGATATTTGTGTAATTTAACTGTGCACTCAGATTTAGCTAAAGTTATTAATTGAGTAATGACGATAATATTATAGCATGGAGTATATGAATTTAATGTGTAAAGAGTTCATCAAAAACTAACCTGTAAATTTTAATCAATTCTAATTCAGTTGAAAAATTTATTCATTTAACTCTTATCAAAATTTGTGTTAATTTGTTTCTTAATTTTGAGCTTGGTGAAATACAATGTATTGTACTATTTTTCTTGTGGATAAATAATATTAATTAGCCTAAAAGTTTCTCTCTAGCTCTTCCCTAAATAGTTTAGTTACCCATGCAATAGTTTGAGCACTGATTTACCAATCTTAACATTATTTAATTTATTTTACCTTTTATTATAACTCAACTGCTTGTATTTCTAAAACTATTTATTCAATCACCAATTTAAATATTCATTTACCTATATCATATCACGTAGAATGATATCTCTAATAACAGTTTTTAATTTAATTTACCGTTGTCTTATTAATGTTGAAGACTCAATGAAATTTTATAGTTACCCTTTAAAAAAGTTTTTAATTATTGTTAATTTCACAATATCGTAGTCTAGTGTGCTTGATTGTAATTTCTGAATATTCTTCCATTCCATGCGAATTACAGCATTGTGTGACAGTAACTTAATCACCCTTTCATAATATCATATTATTTAGTTAAATATTCTCAGTCAAATTAGGTAAGTTTGCAGAAAGTTTTTATCACCTTATTGTAGGTTTATTCTTGCAAGTACATAAATACTAATTCACTCTCCCTGTTTCAGTTTTATAATCGTTACTATCTTCGCTTAATAGGTTAAATGTGTATCTGCCTTTTTAATCTCGTGGCGGCATCATTCTTACATTAGATTAACATCCAATTTATTGCACACTTATCGTTACAATTTTTTCTCTAGATAAGAGATTAGAAATAGGTTTATTAAATCAGCAATAGAATAATTAAAAGTATCTATTACTTTAATCATTGAACATTTGAGAAGATAGCCTAGGGAATCTTCCAAGTCATCGGACAGTTCCACATCACCTGCAGGTATCATGGATAGCAATTGTTATAATGTGACTAAAATTTTAAACTGTACATTTTTTCCTATGTGATCGAAGATGTGGAACCGTCCGATAACTTAGAACTTACACTGTAACACTCAGAAATTGCCACAAATCAAGGCTACGCAAACCAAAATAAATGAAACTTGTAAAATAATCAATTTTCAAACAAGTGGATAAACTAATATTTTTCATTCTTCAACCATATATCACTGTTATAAAGAGGAAACAAGATACAAGGGACTTTGGTCATGAAATCAGACACAAAAGTGGCTCTAGCCAGTATTCTCACCGGGAAATTTCTAATGGATGCATAAAAGCTACTCTAATGTATAGAAAAAGGAATTTAACAAGAAGAAAATTGTTATCATATGAACAATTGAATTATGACACTGTTATAGAGTACGTATTTTCTACTCATGTTGCTGCTAAAAAATACAAAATCAGTTATAATAAGAATTATATTGATGAATCGAGAGAGAAAATCATTTTCTTCTATATTTCGATAGTTGGCTGATACCTGAAATGAACAAAGTTGCAGATAGCATATTAATCACAAACACCCCCCCCCCCCTCATTCAATAGCCTATAACGCGGAAAGTATCAGCTACCGCATGACCGTTACTTAGTCACTTGTAGTGATTTTGAGGAAGTATTTAAGTACACACCTCTATGATATATTATAGGACATTATACTTATAGGTAATTACATTTCTAAGTATTTATTAATGCACATTAAAGTGTCTTTAGAGCAATGAATAGAGAGGTAAACTATCCAATATAATGAACAATCTACCTTCAGTTCGGTGATTGTGATGATGATAAAAAAGATCGTCTACTCATGACGATAAATTCACTCAATGAAAATATTGTCTAAATATATCATAAATTTTAGAAAGTACTTTTAGTGTATCATGTTTCGTTAGACATTCCTAACGATAATATCTAAAACTAGGATACTTTACCATACAATACGATCAAACTCACAGCAATGGACGTAACCCGTGCCAACAACATACGATGCTCCTACTATAAATTTTCCGATAGGGTATGAAAAAGCAATCAGTAGCTATGTGTTTTTTATGGTATTTGTGATATTTAGTGATTTTGGAAAATTAATAACTTAATACCCTAACTTTCTGCCATTTGATAAAATTTAATCATTTTTTCTCCTTTTTTTTACCGTATGTGAATTAAATGGTTGATGGACACTTGACCGAAAGACACTTGGCCGAAAGACACTTGACCGAAAGACACTTGACCGAAAGACATTTGACCGAAAGACATTTGACCGAAAGACATTTGACCGAAAGACATTTGGCTGAAAGACATTTGACCGAAAGACACTTGACCGAAAGACACTTGACCGAAAGACACTTGACCGAAAGACACTTGACCGAAAGACATTTGACCGAAAGACATTTGACCGAAAGACATTTGACCGAAAGACATTTGACCGAAAGACACTTGACCGATAGACATTTGACCGAAAGACATTTGACCGAAAGACATTTGACCGAAAGACACTTGACCGAAAGACATTTGACCGAAAGACATTTGACCGAAAGACATTTGGCCGAAAGACATTTGACCGAAAGACACTTGACCGAAAGACATTTGACCGAAAGACATTTGACCGAAAGACATTTGGCCGAAAGACATTTGACCGAAAGACATTTGACCGAAAGACATTTGACCGAAAGACATTTGACCGAAAGACATTTGACCGAAAGACATTTGGCCGAAAGACATTTGACCGAAAGACACTTGGCCGAAAGACACTTGACCGAAAGACATTTGACCGAAAGACATTTGACCGAAAGACACTTGGCCGAAAGACACTTGACCGAAAGACATTTGACCGAAAGACATTTGACCGAAAGACATTTGACCGAAAGACATTTGACCGAAAGACACTTGACCGAAAGACATTTGACCGAAAGACATTTGACCGAAAGACATTTGGCCGAAAGACATTTGGCCGAAAGACATTTGACCGAAAGACACTTGGCCGAAAGACACTTGACCGAAAGACATTTGACCGAAAGACATTTGACCGAAAGACATTTGACCGAAAGACATTTGACCGAAAGACATTTGGCTGAAAGACATTTGACCGAAATATCTTTATTTTAAAAAGATGGGATAGTAATATTATTTAATATAGTGAAAATAATAACTTTAAATAATATAATAACAATTAATAACAAGTTCAAAAGTATGAAGAGAAGATTTTTTCCACTCCTTAAATGTGCGATGAAATTCATGATTAGGAAAGAATTCAAATTTTTGAGATTTCAATATGTTTGCAGTTCGTGATATGGATATACATTATGTACATATGAAAATTTACTTTTCTTTTTCATAAAATAACTTTCAATTCCATGGAAATACAAATTATAATTAAATTCAACGGAGGCTGCAGTTCGTAATATTGATTTACATTGAATAAAAGTCTTTATGCCAAAGGTCCGTTCGGCCGAGTGTCAGCGCACGGAATTAAATACCGAATAATAATTATAACAGGTTATCATTGAAATATTCCATTAAAATATAATCATAACCCTGCTTTGAATATTTGCCAAATTGAGATTAATTTAAAATATCTACATTTAAAATCGAAGCTAATGTGATTAATATATAAAATTAATAAATTATAGAAGACATTTTAAAGTGATGGGCTTCATTTAATATCAATAACGAGCGCTGGTAAAATTAAAATTATGTATTCTTATCATATTATTTTCTGCAATGTTAAATCATCGCAAATTAGTTATTCGAAGTTCATAAATGTTTACTTAAATGATGAGAACTGCATTCACTACATGCACCTAGTTATGATAATTACAATAACCTTAATAATGATATAAGTCAATATTTCAACAAATATATAATAATCATCTGAGAGAGCATTTTAATATATTTCATACATTAACAACAATATCAAATTAATTTATACCAATTAGTGTGACGGAACAAGTTGATGTTTTTTCCCACCATTTGCAAACATAGAAAGTGGTAATTAAATAATTAAAACCCTTACTGCCTAGTATTTCCGATCTTTAGGCAATTTTAAAGGCCAGGTCATCGATATAACTAATACACTTCCTCCATAATTACAATAACTTTAGTCTATAGAAACAAATGGCAAGTAGAAATACAGGAAAGCTCAGATTCTAATTTCGTTTTTTAATGTTCATTAATTGTCTGAATAAATGTAATTGTTTTTTTTTTATTATTTAAAGAAGATCTGCTTTATCTGACAGGGGGCCTTTAAAAAAATTAGTTTCTTAACATGAATTACCAAGAAAATTACACTAAAAAAATTAAAATAAATTTTTACAAGGTTTCTTATTGACTGGTAACTGACTACCTTGTAAATTGTTAACTATTTCTTAACTATTTCTTAACTATTTCTTAACTATTTCTTAACTATTTCTTAACTATTTCTTAACTATTTCTTAACTATTTCTTAACTATTTCTTAACTATTTCTTAACTATTTCTTAACTATTTCTTAACTATTTCTTAACTATTTCTTAACTATTTCTTACTATTTCTTAACTATTTCTTACTATTTCTTAACTATTTCTTAACTATTTCTTACTATTTCTTAACTATTTCTTAACTATTTCTTAACTATTTCTTAACTATTTCTTAACTATTTCTTAACTATTTCTTAACTATTTCTTACTATTTCTTAACTATTTCTTAACTATTTCTTAACTATTTCTTACTATTTCTTAACTATTTCTTAACTATTTCTTAACTATTTCTTAACTATTTCTTAACTATTTCTTAACTATTTCTTAACTATTTCTTACTATTTCTTAACTATTTCTTAACTATTTCTTAACTATTTCTTAACTATTTCTTAACTATTTCTTAACTATTTCTTAACTATTTCTTAACTATTTCTTAACTATTTCTTAACTATTTCTTAACTATTTCTTAACTATTTCTTAACTATTTCTTACTATTTCTTACTATTTCTTAACTATTTCTTAACTATTTCTTAACTATTTCTTACTATTTCTTAACTATTTCTTAACTATTTCTTACTATTTCTTAACTATTTCTTAACTATTTCTTAACTATTTCTTAACTATTTCTTACTATTTCTTAACTATTTCTTAACTATTTCTTAACTATTTCTTAACTATTTCTTAACTATTTCTTAACTATTTCTTAACTATTTCTTAACTATTTCTTAACTATTTCTTAACTATTTCTAATCAACCCAAACATTTTTCAATAAAATAATCTAGAGGACTTAAAAGAATATTATACGCATCTGTACTATTATTTTTAATTTTATTTAAACGTTTTAATAATTAAATGTTTAAATTAACTTTTAGTAGTTAATCATTTGAATAAACTTTTAAATAAAATAATCATTTAAATTAACTTTTTTTAATGAATACAGTGTTTCTTACAGTTATTGAATTTTTAGAAATCATTTTAAATATATAGAGTTCTTTACATTTGCTTACATAAATATGTATATATTTTAACCAGGTTATGAAGGTATTTTTACCCTCAAAGCTTGAGGCAGGATAAAGTTACATTTAAATGTATTCAATATATGCTTTTTAAATCAACATATCTTTGTGCTAAACTTTCCTTGCTTTACATTTTAGATTGTTAGTTTTAATGTATTTTTTCTAATATAGTGCAATAAATGTTTGGAATAATTTCTTAATAAAGAATTAAAATTTCGTACTGGAATAATATTCATAGTGTATTAATCAATAAATGTAACAAATTACCTTGCAATCATTTTTTTCCTTTAAATATTTATTTGATGGTTCTGCCTAACTTTCCTTTTTAATAAAACTATTATGTGTTACTTCCTGAAAAAAATTCTAATTTTCTTTCCCTCTTTCCTCATTTTGTTTAATGAAGATTTATTATTTAAACTGAAATAAATGTATCTACATTATCTGAGCTGAATATAAAAAGGCTAAGATAAATGATAACCAAGGCAAAGAGACAGCGCCATCACACGGACAGTCATTGCATCAATTGACTGTGTGGTCTTTGCATTATTTTACAAAAATATCCTCCATAGGAAGAATAAATTATATTAAGTGCACACGGTAGAGTGCCTACCGTCGCCGCCACTTACAAACGATCTTGACCATCAAACAATACTTGAGTTATAAATGACCTTGACCTCATCCTTAGACCCGTTCTCTCCCAAAATCCAATAAACTGGTAACTGAATAATAACCAATCGTCCCACCAAGTTTCATGCAATATGGTTGAATACTTTTTGAGTTATGAATGATCTTAAACTTTGACTGAAGCACTCTGAAAATCCTACCAGATGGTTCCTGGACATTGACTAATCCTCCCTTTAAATTATAGGTATTTGGTTTAGTTCTTTTTTAATTTTGCGAATCAAAATGATAAATAAATATATGCTGCCTAAAATATAACCTTCTGCTTTCTGCGAAAGTAATCATATTATTAATCTGCTGGTTAGTTCGCACATGTGTTACGCTCAGATAATTGATATCTTAATAACCCATATTTTCTTGATACAAATTTTTTCGACATACATTTTCTCGACACAAATTTTTTCAACACTAATTTTTTCGACACAAAATTTTTTGACACTAATGTTTTATGACACAAATTTTTTCACACAAATTTCTTCGACACAAATTTTTTGACACAAATTTTTTCGACACAAATTTTTTCGACACAAATTTTTTCGACATACATTTTTTTCGACACAAATTTTTTCAACACAAATTTTTTCGACACTAAATATTTTGACACAAATTTTTTTGACACGAATTTTTTTGACACACATTTTTTTGACACAAGTTTTTTTGACACAAATTTTTTTGACACAAATTTTTCGACACAATTTTTTTTCAACACTAATTTTTTTGACAAATTTTTTTTGTCAAATCTTTCTGACAAATTTTTTTGATACATTTTTTGACACAAATTATAATGACGATTTTTTTTGACATTTTATCGACACAAATTTTGACACAAATATTTGGACTCATCTAAAAGTCGAATTACGAAAAATCGAGAAAAACTGAAAAAGTAGGCAAATTGGAGAAAAATAAAGTCTAGTGCCTATTCTGGAGCTCAAGAAGAGATGCACACCCCCACCTCCCTCCCCCCACACCCTCACCTCTCTACCCCCACACCCTCACCTCTCTACCCCCACACCCTCACCTCTCTCCCCCCACACACCCTCACCTCTCTCCCCCCACACACCTTCACCTCTCTACCCCCACACCCTCACCTCTCTACCCCCACACCCTCACCTCTCTACCCCCATCACTTCTCCTACTACAGTTCCTCCTTCAAGCTCCTTATTTGGTACTTTGCCTCCTCAGCCAGAAATTTAAAAAATAGCAATGTAAATTTATTATCAATTTTTTTTATCCGATTAAAGAAAATCGAGGACTCCTCATTTGTTGCATTTTGTAGGATGAAGAACTCGACAAGAAGTAGTTTTAATTTTCCCAAGATTTCAGAATCCATCGTTGTTTTTGTTTCGAAAATTTATTGAAAAACAAGCTATATATAATCTACCTACTCGTAATCATGATACCTATCATAATTTATAATTTTTTTTAAACATTTCAATTTCAAATTTTGACTTTCTTATTAACAATAAAAGAAATAAGGGGTTTGAAATGTTCAAAAAAATTAGAAATAATGATAGGTATCATGATTACGAGTAATAGATTATATATCGCTTTATTTTTCAACTAGTGTACTTTCTCGTTAAAAATAACGGGTCATCATCAATACCAATTTATTGCCCGTAATGAAATCAATTAATGAATTCTATTAAAATTAAATTTTCTGTATAGTCTACTTTATTTTATAGATAAAATACATACATATAAAAATTGAATGTAAACTGGGTAATTTAAATATCAAGTCAATATATTCCCGTGCGTATCATATAGTTACATTCTTCATGTTTAATACGCGTCGTGTAAATGCGGTCACCAAATAAATAAATAAACACACGAGGGAAATTATTAGTATAGATAAATGTTATAAACGTAAACTACGATCAAGATTCTGAAAGCTTGGTAAAATTAAAACTACTTCTTGTAGTCATCCTGCATAATATAATTTTATTCAAAACTATAGATTACGGGCACTCGGTGGAGCGCATATCTTCGCCGCCGCTTATAAAGGACCTTAACCATCCAATAATACTTGAGTTATAAATGACCTTGACTTCAACCTTTGACCTGTTCGTTCCCAAAATCTAATAAACTGGTAACTGAATAATGATTGATCGTCCCACCAAGTCCCACCGCAAAAAACACTTTTTGCGTTATTGAGTTATAAAAGACCTTGACCTTTGACCGGATCGCTTCCGAAACTCTACCAGATGGTTCCTGTACATCGACCCATCGTCCCACCAAGTTTCATGCAATATGGTTGAATACTTCTGAGTTACAAATGTTCTTGACCTTGACCTTTGACCAGATCACTTCCGAAACTCTACCAGCTGGTTCCTGGACATTGACCAATCGTCCCACCAAATGTTCGGTAATTTGGTTGAATGACTTTTGAGTTTTTCGAATATCTCCCAAAATTTAATAAACTGGTGACTGGATAATGACCAATCGTCCCACCAAGTTTCATGCAATATGGTTAAATACTTTTTGAGTTATAAATGAACATGACCTTGACCTTTGACAGGGTCGCTCCAAAAATTCTACCAGCAGGTAACTGTACAGGGTGGCACAAAAAAAAAGGAAACTCATATTCAAATTAGCTAATTTTAAAAAAATATCAAAGCTAGAAATTTTCTAAAAACACAGTTTTATTTGTTCACTTTTTTTGCATCTATTCTGATAATCAGTTAAGAGTTACGACAAAAATTGAACATTCTGCAGCGAATTAAAAAAAGGTACATAAGAATGGCTTGCGCGAGCACGAAATACGCAAAATAAATTCATAATAGGAATAATTTATTTCCACATGGTAGTAGTAAAAATTTAATCCTAGAATTTTTCATTCAATTAACGTTATTGTTATTGACTCTTCCATTCATGGAAATACATCTTCATCACCAATCACGATATCCTCTACAAAATGTGCATTTTTTTGCAGAAACCATTTTGCAAAATTTAGACGGTGCGGTAAATCAGTTCTAAGAGTTCGAGCCTTACGCATCTTAAAAGGATAATATCTAAAATCGTGTTTAACAATTCAGTGAAATGTGCCTTAAATGATATCTAATTCTTCCCATCTGATTTATTATATTTTTTGTATTCTCAATATGCTGTTCATGAAAAAGATTAATGTTTTCATGTGTTCATTCTTTACTCCTGTGACATGATCACTTTTTGTTCAAATTTACAGTGGTTTCTTCAGTTTTGAACTTATTAACATTTGTCAATGTGGTTTTACAGTTGGTTGAAATCTTTCCGGAAAGCAATGTTCAAAATGAGGTTGAACCTGCGTAAAACTTACAGTGTTTAAAAAACTTGTCACAACAAAAACTGGTGTTCTTTTGAAAGATGCATTTTGAGGGTATCGAATAGGATATGAAAATTAATGGCGAGATGATTTTATAAAGATATCAATTTTACCTTCAAAAAACAACTTTCAAATGGTAATTAATTGTTTTATTTTCTATTATTCGCAACAAAAATAGTAGAATTTAATGTTTTTACATCCATATAAAATGAAATATACCTCTTATGTTTTTTTTCATATATTTCGTGCTCGCGCAAGCCATTTTCAGGTACCTTTTTTTAATTCGCTGTAGAATGTTTAATTTTTGTCGTAACTCTTAACAGATTATCAAGCTAGATGCACAAAAAGTAAACGAATAAAATTTTGTTTTTAGAAAATTTCTAGCTTTGATAGTTTGTAAAATAAACTAATTTGAAAATGGGTTTCCTTTTTTTGCGCCACCCTGTATATTAAGCAATCGTTTCACCAAATTTCAGGCAATTTGGTTGAACACTTTTTCAGGTAAGCGAATAACAAGATGATAAATAAATGTCAGTTAAATATAACCTTCAATAAATTTACGAAGGTAGTAAGACAATTTCCTATGACACATATCCTCCATAGGAAGAATTACAACTATTGTCAAGAAGCGAGAATATATTTCATGTATAGATCTAAAACTGATTTTGACTCATTTTTACAATCTTCGTTTACTATTGGGATAAAGTATTAATCAATCGTGAGTTGTAATGTAATGTGGATATTTAAATTAATATGAAGTCTTCACATTATAATAGTCTACCCTAATATATTTATGAGTAGCTTTACCATAGAAAACTATGAATTATATTTAAGCGATAACTGCTTCAATATAACATGTTTTGGAAAATTGGTTATAAATACATAGTTAGGGTTGCCAACCGTCCTTTATTTCAAAGGACAGTCCTTTATTGCTCTCTTCTGCCCTTGTCCTTTAATGATGTTAGAAAAGACGCTTATTGGCCTTTATTTCTAGCATCAATTTTACCATAAGAACTGAAAATATTTAAAAGGGAATAAGATATTAAGTAATACAATAATACTGTACAATACACATTAAGCAATCGCATACCTCAGTCGTTTGTTACAATCGCACTTAAGGTCTGTCTTAGACTTGTTTTGTTTTTTATTGTCGTGAGGTCAGGGAGGACGAATACAGCTTTCGATTTTAGTATTTTAGGTGTTTATATAATTTATCTTTTTCTTTATAAAATGGCTGAGGTAGGAACTTTGAGGAACTTCAGTGTATAGTTTACTAAGAATCAGTATAGGTAGGTAGGTACAAAATGAAGAGGCCTGAAATACATCTTATGTTAATTATATCGCCACAAAATAATATTTATAACGGTCATACTATTATCTATTACATACGTTATGTATAAATACTTACTCAGTCAATTACACTATTGAAATTTTGATTGTAGGTACAAAACCAACATTGGATTCCGTTTATAATGACTTTGCTGTGCTTCATAAAATGATTGAAAAAGATCAATTTACTTAGATAGAAATAAACTAAATGCTACTGACGATTCAGAAGTTGCTAAAGTTCAGTGAAAATGTTGCCAGTGACGGGATAGGAGAAAATTTCAATCGCGAAAATTTCTGTTTCATAAAACGCATCGTGCTGCCACCTGTGTTTGAAAGTGAGTACTAACTGTCACTATATAATTCAACACTTAGTGTTAATTAAATAATCCGAAATAAACTTTAAAACTTGTTTGTTATTTACAATATTCTTTCAGAAACTTGTGTCTCTGTTTCACCATTACTTATTAAAAGTTAACTGTTTAATCAAAGCAACAACTTCCCACTTCTAAACAAAGGTGGCAGTTCGATATTTGTATTTTCAAACAGAAATGTCTTCAGAGTTGTGTATCTTTTTTTACAGTTAATTTGTTCAGTATTTATTTAATTTGGACATTTTACTATGTATAATCACGTGATACTACTATGTGCAGTAATGTCTAAAAGGACATTATTGCACTCCAAACAGAGAAAAAATTCGTAACAGCTTCAATAAATTGATGAGTTTGGTCATTTAATCATGGTGATGTATTGTCTCCACGTCTTGAAGTGTCCTCAGTTTCAGTGTCCTTTATTGAAAGTTGCTAAGTTGGCAACTATATTTACCTTTTTATCAGTGCAAAATTCTAATTTCTATTCCTAATTATTAAATTTATTCATACATTAAGAATAAGAATAACATTGTGAGAAAACATTTCAAATTAAATTATTTATCCAAATATTGATATAAGATAAACTATTGAAATCTCATCATGAATAAATTATAACTTTCGTTATTGATCTAACTTCTAAATAAATTATGTGCGAACGTGCGGGAAACTATTTTTAACATTTCGATTATACAATATTCTGTTGTGTTATTAAATTAAATATTTTTAATGTTCTAAATTTATATTTTAAATTTCTGTATTTTGTGTTACATATTATGATAGAAATATAAACTTTTGATGATTCAATAACAGCTGCAATTAATGTTTGTGTTTCGAAAATCAGTCTCAATAATATTCTGCTCATCTAGCGACATGTGGTATGCTACAATGGGTAACTTCCGATTTATCGGACGGATCCACATTTTCGATCATCTACAAAATATAATATACTACCTGCAGATATCGTGTTTACATAATAAAAAAATTCTTATATGATCAAAAAGGTGGAACCGTCCGATAATTCGTAACTTACCCTACGTGTCACTTTTCTTTGCTTGAATAAATAATTATGGAATAAAACCTTGAATGATAATTTTTACAGTTAGAGATTAGTTAAATAATAAATTTAAACATAAAATGTATTTATTTACATAAATATAATATATTTAAAATTTAAATAATAATATATTAAATATCATTTTACCGAAAGTTTACTTATTTTACATTTTAATCTTTTAGAGCATACAATGTTATTCCTGTCTTTACAAACTAAGTAACATGTTATACCAATTACCTCTAGTTAATATATAGGTAATGTAATTACTAATAGTAAATATATTCCCATAGGTTTTTCCTTGTATTTTCTAATATAATAATTACACGAATAACAGTTCCGGTTGTAGGAAATAGCACTTTAATTATTTTGAAGCTAGTGACAGATTTGTTCACATTAATTACTCCTGTGCATTATTTATCCCTTTATTATTAGACACTTAGCTTAAAGTCAGTGTTATTTATTATTAATTATAGGACAGTGTTTATAGTACTGCTTTATTGATTAGTACTTTGTTATGCAGGTTAAGAGAGAAAAAGTAGTAGTGGGCTATCTACCATTAGTAAAGAAAAATTAGAAAATAAGAATATGATAAACAAATGAAATGTTGAAATTAAAATAAATACACAAAAAAGTAAATAATTAAAATAACGGAATAAGAATAATTAAAAAGGAATCAAAGAAACTAAAGTATAGCATATAAACTAAAATAAACTATATAGAGAACATGTAGTTAGCATACTTATTAATATACCAGGAAGTGAATAGTGCTCTCTCTTTGCATTCATATAGTAGATCCTATTCTATAAATATAATCACCTATATTTTAATGATTTTTGAGCGTGCATTGAGTACATGTATGCCTGCACTCATTGAGGTGGAAGTTTTCACTAATTGTTAGCTCCCTTATATATTAATGAAAGGGTCCTGTAGTGATCCACTGAATTGCAGACCCGTTAGTTTGATCTCAGATTCCTCTAAGTCTCTTGGAAGAATAATTACTTACTCTCTGATGAATTTTCTAAGGAAAACAGCATATTGTTTTGCAATCAGTTTTGGCTCAGGAGGGGTAGAGCTGTCAATGATCAGACATTATTCGTATGGAAAGATGGTATTGATTGGTTAGACATGGGATTGTTTGATTTTAGCAAAGATTTTGATGTGGTTCCACATTGTCTTATTATAGAGAAACTTTGCTAGCTAAAAGTGACTGGACCGTTTCTCCGTTGGATTCGGGACATTCTGAATGATAGACTGATAAAAAGGAATGTATCCGGTACCTGTAGCTCAACTATATTGTTTTGAGTGGTGTTCCCCTTGGATCTGCTGTGGAAATGATAATTTTAACTTTAACTTCCTTCACTTGCAATGGCCATGTGAGGCAAAGTGTGACAAAGACGTACGGTTTGACTAACAAATTACACAAAAGCACTCTTTGCAGATTGATAGTATTTGTGTAATGTTTATTCGACCCACATTACACCCTTGGTAAAGTTTGGGTCCGTTGTGTGGAATACTGGATATATTATAGACAGAAGACTGTTGGAATCTGTTCAACATAGCTGGGATAGGTGTTTTGATTGCTTGGACCATCTTTGTTGCATGGACCGGCCTATCAGCTTTTTTTTTCAAACATACATTCAGGCAAGGCCAGATTTCTGAGATCAGATTTAATTAAGTGTTTAAAACTTTCAACGATGTATTTTTTTTTTCTTTCCTAGTGCGCATACTCATGGGCACAGTTTCAAGATTCTAAGCCACATGTACCAATCGAATCTCGATGCAGATTTTTCATTATGAGATGTCTATTGATTTGTGAAACTCTCTTCCTGATGAGATTGTGGACTATGGTTACGTAAATGTGTTTAAGACTGATTTTTAGGTGACAACCAGTACGAATATGATGAGTAGATATTCGACTTCCCCTTTCTTATTCGAAACTGTTGTGAACTCCGTGATGTGTTCTAAGATTTATTGTTTCTTATTATTTGTTGTGAACAATATGACCCTCTGTTTCTTTCACTGGTTATTTTTGACGGCGTGTGGCGCACTCTCCACCCTATTTTCCTGTATAATGGTTCAGTTCAGTTGTCGTTGTTTGGATAGCCTTTTCCGCGGCTCCAGTTCACATTCTAATATGCCACTTCCTTCACTCTTGCTCTCTTTCCATTCTTGGTCTCTTCCTCCACATGTTCATCAAAAATGTGATGTTCATCTTCCTCTCCTCCTGGTATCGTGGTGTTGTCTGGTTTTAGAGATCCATGGGCTGACTGACATGTCAGCTGCTGCTGGGTGCCTTGCCTTCGTTCACTAGCACTTGTTGTACTCTGTGAGGGTTTTGGGCTTTGAAATGTGGAACAGTCTGAAAACTCAGAACTAACCCAATTATCGAGATTATAAAATTTCATAAATTCATTGTAAAGCATCATTCTATACACATTTGAATAAATACCTATTTAACCCTATAACTTCTTCACCTTGATTCCACTCTAAGTATAATTACATACCATATATCACCATTCACCTTCTATCATTAAAGTTAAATTAGCACTAGTAGAAACACGATGAGTATCTAGGTACACGATAAGTAATGATTATCTAGATACACGATATGTAATGAGTTTTCTATAATATGAGCAATTAGACCTAAGTACAACTCATTACCTCAATCACAACATAGAAAATAGCTAAATAGTTTCAGTGATGAGAGAAAGTTCACTCAACTCCCAGAAGAAAATTTGCTGTCGGGAGAACGACTTTTACGATAACTTCCTATTTACCAAATCGTGTGTAGAGAATGTCCGTCGAAAGACTATAAGAGTTTTAAATTAATGATGAATTGATTTCCGTAATATCATTCATGACGTAGGTAGATGATCTTGTACTGTCAAATATAGATACCGACCAGTGACTATAGTAATGTTTTACTTCCCACTTGTAACTAAGGATTAGCTTTGTAATTACTGTATATTATTTTACATTTAAACACCTAGTCAAGTTATTGATTTGTTAAACGGAAACTAGTTAATTGATATTAAAAATAATAGAAGATAATAATGAGTACAATATTTGGTTTCATTTTGATTGATTGATATGTTAACGTATAAACATAATAATAAATTAACGTTGTTAATTGTAAATATATTAATGTGTAAAGATAGTAATATATTTACGTGATAACGTATTAAGCCATTAATATGTTAACTAGTTAACGCGTTAACAAATTAACTTGTTATCAGCACCTCTAGCTAGTGGTAATATTCCTTTAAATTATTAGGTCCAGTGATAATAGAGCATTTCCTCTCGATAACCAAAAGATAACCAAATAATAACCCAACCATAGACTTTAAGTAAATAATAACCAACCAAAGCCTTGTAGCAAATAATATACCTCCAAAGAACCACTAATTATAGATCTATAAACGTGAAATTTGCTTCTACAGGGTTATTCATTTTTTAGATTCTAAACTTGAATAGCTTTGCATCCAATTGGCCTATTTGGACATACTTAGTCTGAATCAACTCCAACTTTTTGGTGTTTTATTTCCCCTAACAATGACATGAATTGTACCCTATATACGTTTGAAACAGAAATGTCACTTCTCAAAATATAGGCTGCAAATTGACTCCTAAAGTTACTGAAGATGTTTGCTAAGGAAGTTAAAGCCAATCTCGTCAAACTCTTCTTGTCTTCGAATGAAGCAGTCATCACCTCGATGTAGGAATCAATGGCCACAATTCTTCCCATTGGTCCCTGAATAACCCATCATTATACAGAAAAAATTATATTATAATATTTATATACGATCGAAAATGTGAAAGCATTCGCTAACTCGGTACTTACCCAAATCGTTTATGTTTTAAAAGTGACATTTTTCTATTGTATGGAATATCTCTACTCCTGCACTCAAACCAGATCTACTCATTTTAGAGTACCTAATGTAAAACAGAAGCGAAGATAAATGTCAGTGTTTGTTTATCTTTTTAACAGTATACCTGAGAATTTCTTTTTTCTTTTCTTTTCATCGTACTCTTTTTAATTTTGGTTTAGTAATTTAATTTTATATTTTAATTTAGGAGATTACATAATATATATATTTCAAATTTTCACAAGCTCATAACTTTTTGGGGGTTGCATAAAAAAATCTTCATTTGTTTTTAAATTTATTTCTTTGTTAAGTTTAAAGGTCTCTCCAGTCTCGAGGAAAATATTGAGTTTATTACATAATATTATAGAACTAATGTCTAGAATTATTAATCTGCAAATTGCATAAAATTTGGTTAAGTAGATATTTTGTACACACCTTCAAAGTTCTTTATACTCAGTGTGCCAAAATTACACGAAACAATTAACCTGACGCTGAAGAAAAAGATTGGACAGGCTTTGTTTTGATTTCAAATTATAATTTTAAAAATTCATATTCAGTCGTGGTTCAAGCAGACATAAATAAAGGTATATCTAATAAGTTTTCATACATTTAATACTTTAGCCTAGTTATACCTAGTTATAAAATTCTTTAAAACTAATAGAAACAAAAAGTAATATCAAATCACATGGGGTTTACAGCAATATGCTGAAGGGCCAATTTTGTCCCAATATTGCCAATGTTGTCCCAATATTGCCAATGTTGTCCCAATATTGTCAATGTTGTCCCAATATTGCCAATGTTGTCCCAATATTGTCAATGTTGTCCCAATATTGTCAATGTTGTCCCAATATTGCCAATGTTGTCCCAATATTGTCAATGTTGTCCCAATATTGCCAATGTTGTCCCAATATTGCCAATGTTGTTCCAATATTGCCAATGTTGTCCCAATATTGTCAAAGCTGTCCCAATATTGCCAATGTTGTCCCAATATTGCCAATGTTGTCCCAATATTGCCAATGTTGTCCCAATATTGTCAATGTTGTCCCAATATTGCCAATGTTGTTCCAATATTGTCAATGTTGTCCCAATATTGCCAATGTTGTCCCAATATTGCCAATGTTGTCCCAATATTGTCAATGTTGTTCCAATATTGCCAATGTTGTCCCAATATTGCCAATGTTGACACAATATTGACAATGTTGTTCCAATATTGCCAATGTTGTCCCAATATTGCCAATGTTGTCCCAATATTGCCAATGTTGACCCAATATTGACAATGTTGTTCCAATATTGACAATGTTGTCCCAATATTGCCAATGTTGTCCCAATATCGCCAATGTTGTCCCAATATTGCCAATGTTGACCCAATATTGACAATGTTGACCCAATATTGACAATGTTGTTCCAATATTGCCAATGTTGTCCCAATATTGCCAATGTTGTCCCAATATTGACAATGATATCCCAATATTGCCAATGTTGTCCCAATATCGCCAATGTTGTCCCAATATTGCCAATGTTGACCCAATATTGACAATG